>JAGDYQ010000131.1:741293-761293 GCA_021962125.1 Bulinus truncatus | reverse complement strand
TGTTCGCTTTTGTGTAATAGTTTTTGATTTGCGCAGCGCTCTGTTGCTACGTGCGACTGTTTTCCCAAGTGTCATTTGGTGCGCGGTGTTCAATAGGTTGTTGGGATGTTGATCTTAAAGAATGCGGACATATTATGACGTATTAAAGAAGGAGATAAATCAGAGGCCCCACAAGATCCTGAACAGAACAACTTGTTCAATTGTTGTATCACCTAATATGAAAGAATAATTAGATTTGACTATGATTACCTTATGACATCTCTCTCTCTCTCTTTCTCTCTCTCTCACTCTCTCACTCTCTCTCTCTCTCACTCTCTCTCTCTCTCTCTCTCTCTCTCTCTCTCTCTTTTGTCTGTCGGTGTATCTGTCTATCAGTTTTCTATCTGTTTATCTATCAGTCTTTCTGTCTGTCGGTTTATCTATCTATTAGTCTATTAGTCAGACTGTTTCTTTAGGTATGAGAGGTTTAATTGTATACCCACGATAAAGTCAGGCTTATTAAACATTAAATCTCTGTCAACCAATATATTTAGAGCTAAAGAAAATATTCATGCTACTGTATACATCTTAAAAAGTGAACACATATTAATAAAACTGTATTGAAACATAAAAACTACGTAACCCCTACCAGTAAACTAACCCTGCATAACAACATTAACAAACAAATTATTTTATATTTATTACTTCATTTTATTTTGATTTTGTGTTTTTATTTATGCAAGTAACAAAATAATATCACTAAATGTAAACAACATCCATTCGATAATTTATTTTGTCCGTACGTCAAATTTCTACTTCTAATGCGGCCTTCTTGTGAAATTTGAGAAACTATTGTGGCTATTGATTTAAAACTTTTGCCCACCTATCAGGCCTGTAGCGTGCGGGGCGGGGGGGGGGGAGGTAAGGGCCGCCCCCCTACGTTTTGTCTGGCCCCCCTCTGCTTATTTGCTCTACTTAGTAAAATGTATTATCTGCCCCCCACCCTTCTATTGTCTGGCCGCCCCATGTAGAATGCCTGGCCCCCTGCTGTAGAATTTTCAGGCTACGGGGCTGCCACCTATGTTATACTACTTATACATAACTAGGTCCGGGCGGAAGGGGGGGTGGGGGAGGGGATTCCTTTAAATAAAAATACAAAAGAAGTATTGGTCAGTGTCTTCAAAAAGGGGAACTACCTAGTATAGTAAACAGTGACCACTGGTGTGAGACATGTGTACCAGTTGATGGAGAAGATGTAAACAAAACAATGCCCAGTAGTTTCTATAAGGGACAAGAATTAGCGAAATAAACCTTGTGCTATGTACACGAGATAAACCTTGTGCTATGTACTCGAGATAAACCTTGTCCTATGTGCACGAGATAAACCTTGTGCTATGTGCACGAGATAAACCTTGTGCTATGTGCACGAGATAAACCTTTTGCTATGTGCACGAGATAAACCTTGTGCTATGTGCACGAGATAAACCTTTTGCTATGTGCACGAGATAAACCTTGTGCTCTGTGCACGAGATAAACCTTGTGCTATGTGCACGAGATAAACCTTGTGCGATGTGCACAAGATAAACATTGTGCGATGTGCATATGATAAACCTTGTGCTATGTGCACGAGATAAACCTTGTGCTATGCGCACGAGATAAACCTTGTGCGATGTGCACAAGATAAACATTGTGCGATGTGCATGTGATAAACCTTGTGCTATGTGCACGATATAAACCTTGTGCTGTGTGCACGCGATAAAAGAACAAAGTAAACCCAACCTATCAAAGTTAATACGACATACGGTGACGGCAAAAAAAATCTCTCAGAAAAGATACCACAATACATGATATATATATATTTGCAAGGGGGACTTTGTGGTCAAGCTTTGTGCCTAAAATATAAGTCCGATAAAGTCATGTCTTGTTAATAAATCACTTCTATATAGAATATAATGGGATATTTTTTTTACAGTCAGAAGTATTTAGTTGGAGGTTAAGTCATACCTGACATTACACTGACATTTGGTTTATCTACAGAGAAACGTCATCGGACAGAGCCTACTTCTACTTACCAGATCCTATGTTAAAATCCTGCAAGTGATTCAGAACAAATGATTCAGGTGAGTGATTCACCTGCAGTATCAGGGGCAGTTCAAGACTTCCGGTTAGTTTCCATCAAATCATAAACTTTACTTTTTAAATTATTTCATTCTGTTTTGCTCTGTCCGGGATTTTGTTGAGATTTTAATTTGTAGTATCTTACAAACGATTTGGTAGTGACATTTTTTTTTAATCCCAACCATTACTGATAGCGCAATGACCATGGAGCCACAACGGGGGGACACTGAGGAAAATGTTCATCGTGACCTGAACAATTCATCCTGGCTCTGACGTGGAGATCAGGTCAACTGTCACTCAACCAACCGTCCCTTCATGATCACAGTGAGGTAGAGACAGGTTAACTCTACATCATTTACGTCATTGACCATATATTAAAGGAAGGACAGGAATTCTGTGTAAATTTGGGGGTTTTCTTTGGGCTCTTCAAAGTAACCCCCCCCAAATTGCACCCGCCGTTTAATCCGCCTATGTGTATGTGTTGTTTCTCTAAACTGTCCAGATTATTCAATGACACATAACAGTTTTATATTTATGTCTCATCCACAGGTTGCCCGTGGGGTTGACAGTGGGCTTGTGGCCAGACAAAAAAAAGGTGTGCTACCCTCCCCGTGTGCCGCGTGCTCCACGGTTAACGTCCCTGGCCGTTTTGGGAGGGGTGGGGGTTCTGTACGTCGTCCACGTCACTAAATGACGTCACACATTGTTTATTGATATTACATGTTGTTATGTTATCGCTGGATGTACTAATATCGCATGGTGTTTTGATATGCTATGTGGCATTAATATTAAAAGTTGTCATATGGTGTGTTGATATCACACGTGGTAAAGAAATAACAGTTTACTATAATAGAACATAATGTATATATTTAAAACTAAAAGCGTGGGTGAATATAATGAACCTAACGAAAATTTTACATTATCTTTTTAAAAGTAGAAAATGTTCATTTGTGTTTGTACGCAACCAACTGATAAAACTTTTTAAAAGTAGAAAATTATCATTTGTCTTTGTACAAAACTTACTGATAAAACTTTTTAAAAAAGTAAAAAATGTTTATTTGTTTTTGTACACAGTTTAGTAATAAACCTTTTAAAAAGTAGAAAAATTCATTTGTGCTTGTACACGTCTTAGTGATAAAAATTTATAAAAAGTAGAAAATGTTCATTTGTGTTTGTACACAATGTAGTTATAAACCTATTTAAAAAGTAGAAAATGTTCTTTTGTCTTTGTACACAATTTAGTAATAAACCTTTTTTAAAAAGTAGAAAATGTACATTTGTGTTTGTACACATCTTAGTGATAAAACGTTTTAAAAGTAGAAAATGTTCATTTGTCTTTGTACACATCTTGGTGATTAAACTTTTTAAAAGTAGAAAATGTTCATTTGATTTTGTACACATCTAAGTGATAAAACTTTTTTAAAAGTAGAAAATGTTCATCTGTGTTTGTACACAATGTAGTAATAAAACTATTTTAAAAAATAGAAAATGTTCATTTATGTTTGTACACAACTTACTGATAAAACTTTTTAAAAAGTAGAAAATGTTCATTTGTCTTTGTACACAGTTTAGTAATAAACCTTTTAAAAAGTAGAAAAATTCATTTGTGCTTGTACACGTCTTAGTGATAAAAATGTGTAAAAAGTAGAAAATGTTCATTTGTGTTTGTACACAATGTAGTAATAAACCTTTTTAAAAAATAGAAAACTCAGTTTAATGAAAGTAATATACATCTTTCTGAAATACAGTCAGTAACACTATCATTTTTATTGCTCAAGTTTCTTAAAGTAAATTCGCTCATATCTAGTGCAGGAAAATTCCAAAATTTTACCATTTGCTCATGGCGGAAGTCTTGAGTGGGGAAAGGGGGGGGGGACAACCTGAATTTTCCGCACCGGGTGTCAACCATAGTGACGCCACTGAATGGAAGCAATTAAGATAATTGAAAAAAAAATCCAGAAAAAACCTAAATCAATTATTTATTGATTTAAAATAATTCACTCACAAAGAAGACATAGGATAATGTGTATAAAACGTATTATTCCACAAATTCAAAAAAAATAATGTGTGAAAATAAACTGGATATATTATTTTGATTATATAAATTGTTTTCTTCCATTGAAGAGATGAACTTCAGGAAACCGATGGAAGCTGCGTACACGCAGAAATCAGGTGCGCATATTTCTATTTTTTAATCGGGGAAACCCCTTAGGGTGTCGGCTTAAAAAGGACCAGCAACGCATTAAGTGTCACTTGACTATCGATATTTCCGCGCGAAAAAAAATGATTTGCTTATGGCAACTATGTGTGTCTGATATACCTCCCTCTTTCGTCTAGAACTGTGAACGATGATGTATTTTTGATTCATACTACACTGCTTCTGTGAGTCAATATTTTTTTTACACCCTTAAACACCCTGCCTTCCCGAGCGATGCTGGGTACACTACAAGGTATGATGAATGTAAAAAAATCAGAGAATATTTAATAGTCAGAGCCGGCTCTAATGTCCAGAAACTCGGGCAATGGACCTGTACAAGGAGTGGACATTAAGTAGTCATTAAAGTTGTTGTTGTTTACGTGCTTAATAATACATTTTATAATACACTTTATAATACACTTAATAATACACTTTATAATGCTTTTTATAATACACTTTATAATACACTTTATAATACACTTTATAATACACTTTATAATACACTTAAAAATACACTTTATAATACACTTAAAAATACACTTTAGATGTATTCAATATGAGGGACAACATCACGTGGACTTTAAAAGTGAATTTCTTTGACCAACAATTTCACCCTTCCTTATATCAGCTTGGAGTTGATCTCATCGCATCAACGTTAATATCGGTAACTAGGGGTATCCAGGGACAACTCGAACAAAAGGGGAGACTATTCTGTTAGTGAAAACATTGTTAGGAAGCGAATCAGTGGCTGCAAGGGAGAAAACTGGTGAGTGTCTTGTGCCATGAACTATATATTATCAAGTACTGCACTGTGTTTTTTTTTTCAATATATACATGTGAGAGTTTCTCAAATGAAATGAAGTCAGTGACGTGGCCTGGTTGGTCGCTGTAAACTGCGACGCTGTTACCACATTGTGTTAAACTTTTTTTTAGCACAATCTTCGCCGGTAACAACGTAGTAAGGTCAAAGTTCAAAGGGGAGACTATCATCATTGTTTAGAGTGATAGTAAGACAGGAAAATATTTTTTGTATGAATTAAATAAGGACATTTTACCTCCGTCACGTGAGTAACTAGATCTAGGCCGACTAATAACTAGCTAGATCTAGGCCGACTAATAACTAGCTAGATCTAGACCGCCTAATAACTAGCCAGACCTAGACCGCCTAATAACTCGCTAGATCTTGGCCGCCTAAGAACTAGCTAGATCTAGACCGCCTAATAACTAGCTAGATCTTGACCGCCTAATAACTAGCCAGACCTAGACCGCCTAATAACTAGCTAGATCAAGACCGCCTAATAACTAGCTAGACCTAGGCCGCCTAATAACTAGCTAGATCTAGACCGCCTAATAACTAGCTAGATCTAAACCGCCTAATAACTAGCTAGATCGGATTGAAACACACAAAATAAAAACAAATATTCATGAATTCAAATAAATATTTCTTATAGATTATTATCATCTTTGCACTGTCTACGTTATATGAGGTGCAGTGTTTCGCAAGGAGACGCGGGACATAAGGGGTAATTCAAAATTTAAAAAAAAAAAATCATTCTGTGTCAAAAGACGTGACGAGGAGATTCATTCATATATTGACGATTTATAAAAAGTAGGCAAGTATAAACACACTATAGCTGTAGGCATCATGATTGCAGCCGGATAATTTTGAACCCCTGTCATTGACCGGGATCTCTCTGGTCAATAACACACACTAAGTGTTGATTTTTTAGGAACTTTTAAGAGATTTCTTGAAATTTTGTATCGTGCTCTTGCGCCATCACAAAGCATGATTCAATAAATAATTTCGAATTCATTTTTTTTTAAATCAAATTTGAGTTTTTTTTAAAATAAATTATTATATCTAAGAGATATAACCATGCTAACTATGACGAACTGCTTTAATAAATGGGTTACTTCCCTTGCACCTATAATATAAAATGCTTCAGATCGAGATCTATGCTAGCACGTGAATACCACTTTATGGTAGGTCAAAGCTGCGGTATACATGCATGCATTGGATAATTTTAATAAAAAATATTTTGCAACACAGTTTTAAAATTCTGTCCTTATCTTGTCATGTTGTATAACAGATTACTGAACCGACGGGCCCTTAAGGAGCTTTGGTCCCTGGTAAGTTCGACCCATTCGCCCCGACCCTAGTCAAAGCGTAATATAGTCATTAAACTGTTGATCAAAACAAAAGAAAAGAAAACCATATTTTGAGCACTTTGTTCTATTTTAAGAATCAAAACATTTCCTTTCAACAAGACGTCATGTCTAGACAAAGAAAATTAATATTTTTAAAAATTTTGTTTACAAGTTCAATTTAATGAATACATTTTAAAATAAATAAATTTAGCGTTAACATGAGCAAGACAAGTAATGTGTTTCTCTGTTCTGTTTTTGTTCTTTAGATTTTTGTAGCGGCAACTGACCAATACTTTGTTAACACAATCACGGTCAATATCGGCTGTACACATTCAATGAATTGCTTTCTTTTCCTCTTATTAAAAAAAAAAACAACCTTGTCGTCATTGTTTACTATACTAGGTAGTTCCCCTTTTTGTGCAGACACTGACCAGTACATTGTTTACATTTTTTTTACGATCGTTAGTTGCCTGGTAGTACATTCTATGACCAGTAATTTCTTCGCCTTTGGAGCTACACATGTCTCGCTATACTGTTTACTATACTAGGTAGTTCCCCTTTTTTGAAGCCACTGACCAATGGTTTGTTTACATCTTCTCCATCAACAATTACAATGTCTCACACCAGTGGTCACTGTTTACTATACTAGGTAGTTCCACTTTTTGAAGCCACTGACCAATAATTTGTTTACATCTTCTCCATCAACAATTACACATGTTTCACACCAGTGGTCACTGTTTACTATACTAGGTAGTTCCCTTTTTTTTGAAACTACTGACCAATGGTTTGTTTACAACTTCTCCATCAACTAGTACACATGTCTCACACCAGTGGTCACTGTTTACTATACTAGGTAGTTCCCTTTTTTGAAACTACTGACCAATGGTTTGTTTACAACTTCTCCATCAACTAGTACACATGTCTCACACCAGTGGTCACTGTTTACTATACTAGGTAGTTCCCTTTTTTGAAACTACTGACCAATGGTTTGTTTACAACTTCTCCATCAACTAGTACACATGTCTCACACCAGTGGTTATTGTTTACTATACTAGGTAGTTCCCCTTTTTGAAGCCACTGACCAATGGTTTGTTTACAACTTCTCCATCAACTAGTACACATGTCTTACACCAGTGGTCACTGTTTACTATACTAGGTAGTTTCCTTTATTGAAACTACTGACCAATGGTTTGTTTACAAAATTTACGATCAACAGTCGCAAGGTAGTATTCTATCAATGACCTATTTTCTGTTCATCAGGAGGTACACATGTCTTGTATCAGCGGTCACTGTTTACTAGGTAAATCGCCTAATTGAGGTTACTGAACAATACTTCGTTTAACTCCCCTTAATTGACCAATGCCTGGTGTAAACATTGGGCTATAAATAGTATCCTACTAACAGTGGCGGTGCCCACAACTTGGCGGCACATGTTTGATGGTGGGGGGACTACTAAGACAATACTTACCCGTTTATGTATGTGTGTGTGTGTCTTTGTATGAGAGAGATTTGGTGTGAGTGTGTTTGTGTTTGTGAGTGTGTATGTGTGATCGTGAGTGATTGTGTGTGTGTTAGTGAGTCTTGTGATTGTGTGTGTATGTGTGTCTGTGAATGTGTGAGAGTGTGAGTGTGAATGTGCGTGTTTGTTTGTGTGTGTTTATGAGTGTGAGTGTGTGTGTGAGAGTGAGTGTGTGTGTATGTATGTTTTGTGAGTGTGAGTGTGTGTGTTTGTGAGTGTGTGTTAGTGTATGTGTGTGTGTGTGTGAAAGTGTGTGTAGGTGTGTGTAAGAGTGTGTATGTGTGTGTGTAAGTGTGTGTATGTATGTGTGAATGTGAGTGTGAGTATGAGAGTGTGTGTGTGTGTGTGAGTGTGTGTGTTTGTGAGTATGTGTTTGAGTGTGAACATTTGGTTTATATGTTGTGTGAATGAGTGTGTGTGTGATTGTGTGTGTATGTGAATGTGTGAGTTTGTGAGTGTGTGTGTTTGTGAGTGTGTGTATGTGTGTGAATATGTGTAAGAGTGTGAGTGTGTGCGTGAGTGTGTGTGTGAGTGTGTGGAAAAGATTTGTTCTACGCGGCCTCCATCAGCCTGCAGCCCAACTACGACACGGTCATACCTCGGAGGATCATGGACATGAGGAACGGACCCAGAGAAGAAAGCCTACAGCCCTGCTCTTCGTCTGTGAGTAGACACCAGGGTCGGGGGCGCTATGACTATGGAGACTAACCGATTGGAGATTTAGATTACAGTCCGTATGCTACCTGCCTAAATCCCCAGTAGTAACTCCATGGCCATTGCACACACCGAAAACTATATATTGAGATATTAATATTTTTATCTCTAGAAAAAAGCTAAACGCAAAAGGTGAAAAAAAAAATACTGAATAATGAAACAAACATTTACTCATTTATTGTAAGGGGGTGATGGGGGTTGTGTGTACTGTTTCGTAATAAGGTGGGGGGGGGGTGCTACAGCACATGGCGCCCAACTAGGAAGGGGCTGTTAATTATTTTTTCAATTTTGAAATTTGGAAGAAGGCGCCAATAAAATTATACTCTCACAGGGTGCCGCAATATCTAGCTACGGCCCTGTGTGTAGGGCGTCACAATATCTAGCTACAGACCTGTGTGTGGGGCGTCACAATATCTAGCTACAGACCTGTGTGTGGGGCGTCACAATATCTAGCTACAGACCTGTGTGTTGGGCGTCACAATATCTAGCTACGGACCAGTGTGTTGGGCGTCACAATATCTAGCTACAGACCTGTGTGTTGGGCGTCAAATTATCTAGCTACAGACCAGTGTGTGGGGCGTCACACTATCTAGCTACGGCCCTGTTTGCAGGGCGCCACAATATCCAGCTATGGCCCTGTTTGTAGGGCGTCACAATTTCTAGCTACGGCCCTGTGTGTACGGCGTCACAATATCCAGCTACGGCCCTGTGTGCAGGGCGCCAGACTGTAGCCATGGACGTCTCAGGATTGATCTTCATCGATTTTTGAAAGTCCCCTCTCACCCCCCTCTCTCCCCCCAACCCCCAACCCCCCCTCCCCTTAAGCCACCAAATGGGTCACCTGACTTTTATGTTCGGGGAAGTAAATACTGCTGGGCGTTGTGCTAACCACACAATCCCTTCATATGCCGAGGTTATAGAAAAGGGTGAATTCTTCACTTTATCTGCTCCGGATATTAAATTGTATATTTGCTTTCTTTCTAATTGACAACCGTAATATGAACAAAACTTTAGATTCAAATGTATGGGGGAATGTTTTTCCTTTAAGTTATCTTCTATTTTTCTTTATTTATACTTCATATTTGTTTTTTTTTAGAGCATTTTCGAAAAAAAAATGCTCTATTGTCCCCGTTTTGTCTGTCCGTCCGTCCGTGTACACCCTAGATCTCAACAACCATAAGTCCTAGACCCATGATGTATATATCATTTTGTAGGTCTTGGTCTGCCAAGAAATGACTTTTTTTAATTTCGCGATCTGACCTCTCAGGGCCGTAAAAGGGGCCTTAGTACCGTTTTTTACTATATAAGCTATATTAATAAAGGAGCGCTATATCTCAGCAACTATAAGTCCTAGACCCATGATGTATATATCATTTTGTAGGTCTTGGCCTGCCATGTGTACATCAAAAGTTCATTTCGCGATAGGACCTCTGAGGGCCGGGCTTCAGGGCTCCTAAGGGGCTTATATATTATATATATACACCTTGCACGTTCAATAACCCGTTCATTTGGTGCGAAATACTGCAGCACGTAGTTTCACCAAGATTTATTAAGAAACTCATCAAATGAAATAGTAAGCTTGTGTTCTGAGTTTAATTGAAAGTATCAGAGCTATGCTACAATTGACGGAGTTTTCGGACGATTAAATGACTATAATTTAGAATGTTTTCAATTATGAAAATGCGCTAACACGTCCTGTGTCCAGAATGGAACAGGCTTAATTGCTTGTTTTTTAATGTTAGGGTCTGAAGAGATAGTTTTGTAAAAAAAAAAAAAGATAACTGATTGCTAAACACTGTAAAGGGACATTTTCATATACAGGTTTCATACACAACTGACTTACTGCCCCTTGAAGAGTATTCCCGTATTCAACGGACCATTCCAAGACGCACCCACAAAAAAAAAATCGTGTACAACCTTGTTGAACAGCAGACAGACTACTGGACTATAATAGAAAGGAGGGGGGGCAGTCTGGGGAGTCAAATTAGTAGTCTCACGAGGTGGTCTCACATTATGGTCTTTCTCAATTTTTGGTCTCACGTTGTAGTCTCCCATTGTGGTCTCTCTAGCATTGTGTTCTCTCTCACATTGTGGTCTCCGTCAAATTGTGGTCTTTTCGCAATGTGGTCTCTCTATCTCACATTGTGGTCTCTCTCACATTGTGTTCTCTCTCACATTGTGGTCTCCGTCAAATTGTGGTCTCTTTCGCAATGTGGTCTCTCTATCTCACATTGTGGTCTCTCTAACATTGTGTTCTCTCTCACATTGTGGTCTCCGTCACATTGTGGTCTCTCTCTAACAATGTGGTCTCTCTATCTCACATTGTGGTCTCTCTCTAACAATGTGGTCTCTCTATCCTACATTGTGGTCTCTCTCTAACAATGTGGTCTCTCTATCTCACATTGTGGTCTCTCTAACATTGTGTTCTATATCTCACATTGTGGTATGCGTCACATTGTGGTCTCTCTCTAACAATGTGGTCTTACATTGTCTGTAAAATTGATTTTTATTGATGAAAATGTTTTTTATGTGTTGTGTTTTGTTTATATCTAAAATAGAAGCGGGAAACAAAATTAGGTCCGACATGCGCAGAACGAATCTACAATTGCATACATTTATATTCTTTAAAAATAAGTACATAAAATAATGACCATATGAGGATAGGGATAGAATCAGGGCTGGATTTACTGCTGGGCGGATGATAAGGATATACCCGGCACTGAGAACTGTCATTTCCGGCTCTGCTTTAGCTAATATTTGTTGTTGTTTGATTAAATCAAATCTTGAGTCACTCACAGGGCGCCAAAATTACATCTGGAGTCTCTGACAGGGCGTCAAAATTACATCTGGAGTCTCTCACTGTTTAATATTTGTTGTTGTTTGATTAAATTACATCTTGAGTCTCTCACTGTTTAATATTTGTTGTTTTTTAGGTTATTTTTTAAGATATACATATGCCTATACTTTTGGTTACCACATACCTGGAACCAGTAACTTGGGGGGGGGGGGGGGGGGTAGCGTTAGTTGAAAGGCCACACCGGGTGTTGGACTATGCAGGGGTCACCGAATTAACTTCTGGGAAGTTAATTGAACCTGTTTGAAAATTCAGTTTATCTGCATCAATATACGTATCTTTGATCTAAATGTCTAAATTTACGATTTTTATTGACGTGAATAGACAGATGGGAGGTAATCAGTCAAATCAGTCACCTTCATGGCTTGTGTTATTTTTTTAAAAACAGAAACTATAAAAATTAACAGAACTGAAGAAAATATTCATGCTCTTGAGCTGTAAAGTTAAGTTCCCTTATCCTTATAGGGCCCTCGTGGCAGACGAAGTGTAGAATTTGTTTATGTAGCCACAGCGTATGAAGGGATTGTGTGGTCAGCACAATCCAGCCCCGTAGCGTGAAAATTCTACATCAGGGGCCAGGCTATATCAGGGGGGGGGCAGGTAATACATTTTACTAAGTAGAGTGTGAAGGAGTTAAGTTTGAATTAAATATACAGTGTTTGATTTTGTTTGTGGATGTGTGTTAATCACACTTTTTAATTAACTATAGAGAGTATGAGTTTTTTATGTTGTTATGTGACGTAGTAAGACGTCACTTGTCACTTGCTTAGATACAAGCCTTGGAGATTGTTAGAGTTACTTTTTGATCTTAAACTAGTAGGATGTATTTTATTTAACTTAAAAGATGTGCCTTTATCATGTGTATTTATCTGAAATTGAATGTGATATTTGAAGTATAGTTTATCTTATTCTTGAAGTCTACGTCCACATTAAAATATGAATCAGCAGTCAGTGTTGTTGACTACTTTGTATTGAAAGTTGTATGCACGCTACCATAACGCCTCCACAGTCAATTAGATCAGACCCAACCCAAACCTCAAACCTTGACATAGAGCAAATAAGCAGAGAAGGCCAGACAAAACGCAGAAGGGGACCGGACCACCTGCCCCCCCCCCCCGCACGCTACGGGCCTGGCACAATCACTTCTCCAACTAAAAGTCAGATGTCCACTCTGAACTGGATGGAGTTTTGGGGGCTCAAAAAACTTTTACATGGTGAAACTTTTAAGTTTCTAAACGAGGATCAAGCCCAAGACTCAAAGATCGCCAGTCGGAGATCTACATCACTCGGCCATACATCCCACATATTGAGATGTGTACATCTGAAAAGTGAACACATTTTTTTGCAAAACCTATAATGAAACCAATATTACTAACTACCAACAATTATGAGGCATAACATCATAAACACACATTTGTTATCTTTGTTATCTTTGTTACTTTTTTTTCCTCTTCCAGTTGTCGTTGCATGTGGAACAAACTCTGGCCAGTACAGAATATTACCAGCATTCAAGTATTTTGTATAAGTCTTGGTTGACCAACTAGAAAGTCAATTGATGTACTTGAGATATGGACAGAGTCCTGACTGTTTCATTCAGGTCACGTGACTTGTTTGCAATACCATTAATTAAAGTTATTTTATTCACATTACTCTATGTTTAAAACATCCGTCTGATCTATTGTACGACCTTGTCAAATTTCTTCTCTTGGTGTGGCCCACTTTGAAATTTAACAGACCATTGTTGTCCTTGATTCAAAACGTTAGCACACCCCTGATCTATCATGTAGTCTTTATAAGTGAGGGGGGGGAGTAGTGTTGTTAAAAAATAAGCGAATATGTGCTTAACATATTTAAACAAACCATTAGTCAGTGGCTTCAAAAAGGGGACCTACCTAGTATAGTAAACAGTGACCACTGGTGTAAGACATGTGTACTAGTTGATGGAGAAGATGTAAACAAACCCTTGGTCAGTGGCTTTAAAAAGGGGAACAACCTAGTATAGTAAATAGTGTTGACTGGTGTGAGATATGTGTACTAGTTGATGGAGAAAATGTAAACAAACCTTTGGTCCGTGGCTTCAAAAGGGGAACTACCTAGTATAGTAAACAGTGACCACTGGTGTGAGATATGTGTACTAGTTGATGGAGAAGTTGTAAACAAAACATTGGTCAGTCGCTTCAAAAAAGGGGAACTACCTAGTATAGTTAACAATGTCCATTGGTGTAGGGCATAGCAAAGTGACCTAGGTCAATGACAACACCTAACAAGATAAACAATGGGTTTGTGTCCAACGGATTAATTCTAGCAACTAATTATAAAACTGTTTAATACTGTTAGCGATCAGCTGTCGTAAAAAAAATATCTAGAATTAGCCTGTGGTACAATAGAACACAAACATTTTAAGGCGTTGGCGTCCAGGTAAAGGGTGGGCAAACGTTCGTGGGCCACTTTGGGTTCATACATTCTGCTGGTTGGCCGGTATCGACATGAATTAATAAATGGGAACCATCGGAATTTTTTCAAGTTGAGATTTGTTTTAAAGTCGTCCCACAAGACCACCCATCTTTAAATGGGTACTGTAGCGTTTAGAATTCACCCCAACCTTCCCCGCCCCCTCTCTACACCGACAGATGAAACTTTCCCCTCCCAAACAAATGACTCATCTTAGTTGGCCATGTTCAGTAACTCAATGTCATGGTCAAGCAAAGTTGTATTATAGTTGTATTAAAGTATTTGTTAGATTGCGTACTGCACTGAGTTCCGTTTTATATATTAGTCATAAAAGTAAAAATAACCTATTATTTAGGACATATTAACATTATACCATAACAGGTACCTGATTTAGGTTTTGGGAAGTAACGGTGTCTGAGCGTTGTGCCTACCACATAATGGCCCGTTAGGCTAAGGGAAAATATTTTTTTACATAACTAGATGCCCTTCAAGATATAGTAATCTATGATATGTTACTTAAATATTTGTATGATACAATAATATAAAATTTAATTAGTAAAAAATAACAACATGACCTTTCAGACAAACTTGACTATTTGGGCATCCGAATAGAAAATCTTTTTCACATTTTCCTGAGAATAAGACAAGCGAGTTAGAATTCTGATGTTCCAAATTATTTGCTTTTCTTTTTAGTTTTAATGATAAGAATCTTGTTATATTCAACTTGTCATGTAATTCTGTTACTTATTTTTCTCTAATAAAAATACGCCTGTTTAAATTTTACTATCAACGGTCAAGTTAAGTTTCTAGCATTTTATCTGGTCAGACGGTGAAAAGATTTCCTATAAATCTTCCACATCTGTTGAGTGTCATTGTAAACCTACGCAACGTCCTCATATCTAATGATGGTAGATACAGCTCATGGCAGAAGTTAATGATGGTAGATACAGCTCATGGCAGATGTTAATGATGGTAGATACAGCTCATGGCAGATGTTAATGATGGTAGATACAGCTCATGGCAGAAGTTAATGATGGTAGATACAGCTCATGGCAGATGTTAATGATGGTAGATACAGCTCATGGCAGATGTTAATGATGGTAGATACAGCTCATGGCAGATGTTAATGATGGTAGATACAGCTCATGGCAGATGTTAATGATGGTAGATAAAGCTCATGGCAGATGTTAATGATGGTAGATACACCTCATGGCAGATGTTAATGATGGTAGATACACCTCATGGCAGATGTTAATGATGGTAGATACACCTCATGGCAGATGTTAATGATGGTAGATACACCTCATGGCAGATGTTAATGATGGTAGATACAGCTCATGGCAGAAGTTAATGATAGTAGATACAGCTCATGGCAGATGTTAATGATGGTAGATACAGCTCATGGCAGATGTTAATGATGGTAGATACAGCTCATGGCAGATGTTAATGATGGTAGATAAAGCTCATGGCAGATGTTAATGATGGTAGATACACCTCATGGCAGATGTTAATGATGGTAGATACACCTCATGGCAGATGTTAATGATGGTAGATACACCTCATGGCAGATGTTAATGATGGTAGATACACCTCATGGCAGATGTTAATGATGGTAAGTCCAGCTCATTTTTAGTTTAAAGCGACATCCCATTCCAAAGTGCAGTATAATTTTGTTTATTTATAGAGACGGCGTTCCCATTCTGCACCGACGGACGGACGGACGTGCGCCAAGATTATATCACTTTATTAGTAGAATTAAGTTTTGCTTGAGTTTGTTTTTAAATTATAAAGTAAGATTATGTTACTAAAACTTACATCTAGTCTGACAGTTCTATAACTATCGGGCAATATTCAATATCATTATAAAGAAATGTCGCAATCAGGGTTTAAATCACGCGGGTATTTTCTGAGAATTAAACCCGAACACTCTAAATCTAAAAGCAACATGATAGCAACGTGGTTAGTGAACGAGATTCACGTGCAAAAGGTACTGAGTAAAAGAAGCTAAAAATATGCTCCGATTACTTGGAAATTTATTGGCGCCAACAAGTGTAAAAGTATGTAATTAAAGCACAACAGATATATGTCTCTTTATGTGGATATCTGTCTATTGATGTTTCTTTTGGTGTGTCTCTTGGTGTGTCCCTTGATATGAACCTTGGTGTGCTATTTGATGTTTCCCTGGATGTATCACTTGATGTGTTCCTTAAAATGTATATTGATGTTTACCTGGATGTGTCTTTTGAAGTGTATCTTTATGTGTTCCTTGATGTGTCTTTTAATGTGCCCCTTGGTGTGTCTTTTGTTTTATACCTTGATGTGAATCTTAATGATTCCCTGGATGTGTCTCTTGAAGTGTTTCTTGATGTGTTCCTTGGTGTATCTTTTGATGTGTCCATGGATGTGTCCATGGATGTGTCTTTTGATATGTCTCTGGATGTGTCTCTTGATGTGTCCATTGTTGTGTGTTTTATTGTATCAATTGATGTGAATCTTGATATATCCCTGGATGTGTCTCTTTATGAGTATCTTTATGTGTTCCTATGTGCGTCTTTTGATGTGTCCCTGGAAGTGTCTCAAGATGAGTTCATTGGTGTGTCTTTTAATATTTCCCTGAATGTGTCTTTTGATGTTTCCCTGGATGTGTCTCTTGATGTGCCTCTAAATGTGTCCCTTGATGTGTTTGTTTGATCGAACAAAATGACGTCATCGGCTAGAAAATAAAAGCAAAAAAATAAAATTATTGGGGCCTTTACACATTTTAAATGCACATAATGAAGTTTTATCAAATGTCGCTAAATTAATGTCACGACATGACATCATATGAAAAGGTTACAAAAACTGTGCACTTCATTAACTACATATTCTGGAATAAGTTAAATAGTGTTGCTTTTTATTCAGTGACTTTCGGTGCAAATACTATCAGGTGTCGTAATGGGAAAATTGTGTTCACAAATCACTCCTATGCGATGGATACAATAACTGAAGGACAGAAGTGATAAAGACTAGTCTGTTAAGTGCCACGTGTTATTTATCTTTTTGTTTTTTTTATTTAATATACAACTGAACATTCTTATGAAGGGGGGGGGGGGTAGATTATGACACGACGGCTCAATTCTTTAATTATGTAGCACAATACAGAATAAACAAACGTTAACTTCTATTCGTTATATTAAATCGATTTCGGTTCCAATTCATGCAGGATCTAAAAATTACAATCCGGTACAGCCCTAATACAGATAGATATATCGATCATGTGACTTACACGTTTGGGCCTCTCGCGGTAGTAGGACCGTCTCCTGTAGAAGAAGGGGTCCCTCAGGGTGTCAGACGCCGGGTGCTTGGGGCCGTCGTTGCCCGGGTGTGAGGGCACAGACTTTGAGTAAGACAGCGAGAAATGGTTGGGGCTTCCAGCCATGTCCTGCGGGAGGGGACAGTTTTAAAATATCCTGTTTAATACGTCATACATCGAATGTTAAATACAGCCATGCCCGATTTCAGCCCTGAAACAGTAACTACACCAGGGGCGGCTACACAGGAGGTCATTATGGGGATTAATTCAGTTGTTTTTGTCTATCTAGTGAAACATACTTTTTTAAAGAGACGCGCCAAAGTCAATAGATCGATATTGTGGGATCAATTATGATTACATAAAAGTAGGAAACTGTTTCACCGGTCAGCAAGCCACATAAACAACCCAAAAAGCCACAAACAATTCCATAGAAACATCTCATGTTTTTAAGTTCATCCTAACCATTATATATCTTTTTTACTAATGTCATGTCAAGTCAAATTACATTATGTCAAGCTCAATTTAACTTTACAAATTCTTACATTTTATTTCGGCTTTAATTTATTGTAAAGTTTAATTGTATAAAATGAAAGTTTTCTCTTGGGAAGTGGAAAGTGTCAGACTTTAAAGTTTGAATGTCCCGGGAGTCGCACAAAATGGCCACCGGTCATAAACAAGTGCGGTAAATCGTTCACTTCTCTGATCTTCTCGTACCAAGATCACATAACCGAGTGGAGACTAGAGTTACCCTCCTTTCTGTCGGTGTCTGACAGTTTGGTTGAATTGTTTGGTTGTTTCTGCCAGGGGCAAAGATTATCCCGTCATGCTTTACGCAATGGCCGGACTTCAGGCCTTTGACAGGGCTATCGATCGGTCATTGTCCCTCTGACACAATTGAAAAACAGAACACCAGAATTTTTTTTTGTACCCCGGCACTGGTTTTTTCTTAAATTGAGCACTGAATAGAATGAAATGTGTGATTACATTAGACAAGTTGTATGACTTCTATCTTTAAAATGGTTTATATTATACTGTATTATGAATCACTAGATGTATATTAGATTATTTATTATGTATCACTAGATGTATATTACATTGTTTATAATCGAAGGTTTTATTAAAAAAAGTATTAAAAAATATTTTTATACATGGACAAATGGACATTGATTGTTTGATTAAATTACATCTTGAGTCTCTCATTGTTTAATATTTACTTTCGGTCACCTCACACCTGGAACCAGTAACCTGGGGGGGGGGGGTAGCGTTAGTTGAAAGGCCACATCGGGTGTTGGACTATGCAGGGGTCACCGAATGAACTTCTGGGAGGTCAATTTAACATGTTTGAAAATTCAGTTTATCTGCATCAATATACGTATCTTTGATCTAAATGTCTAAATTTGAGATTTTTATTGACGTGAATAGACAGATGGGAAGTAATCAGTCAAATCAGTCACCTTCATGACTTGTGTTATTTTTTTGAAAAAACTGAAGCTATAAAAATTAACAGAACTGAAGAAAATATTTCTGCTATTGAACTGTGAAGTTAAGTTCACTTATCCCTATAGGGCCCTCGTGGCAGACGAAGTGTAGAATTTGTTTATGTAGCTACAGTGTATGAAGAGTGTGTGGTTAGCACAATCCAGCCCCGTAGCGTGAAAATTCTACAGCAGAGGCCAGCATTCTACAGCAGGGGGTAGGCTATAGAATGGGAGGGGGGGGGGCATGTAATACATTTTACTAAGTAGAGCAAATAAGCAGAAGGGGCCAGACAAGACGTAGGGGGGACGCACCCCCTGCCCCCACCCCCGCAAGCTACGGGCCTGGCACAATAACTTCTCCAACTAAAAGTCAGATACCCACTGAGAACTGGGTGGAGTTGTGGGAACTCAACAAACTTTTACATGGTGAAACTTTTAAGTTTCTAAACGAGGTTCAAGCCCAGGACTCAAAGATCGCCAGTCGAAGATCTACATCACTTGGCCATACATCCCACATATTGAGCTGTGTACATCTGAAAAGTGAACACAATTTTTTTTGCAAAAACTATAATGAAACAAATATTACTAACTACCAACAATTATGAGGCATAACATCATAAACACACATTTGTTATCTTTTTTCCTCTTCCAGTTGTCGTTGCCTGTGAAACAAACGCTGTCCAGTACAACATATTACCAACATCCATGTAGTTTTTAAAAGTCTCGGTTGACCAACAAGGAAGTCAATTGATGTACTTGAGATATGGACAGAGTCCTGACTGTTTCATTCAGGTCACGTGACTTGTTTGCATACCATTAATTAAAGTTATTTTCTTCAGATTACTCTATGTTTAAAACAACCGTCTGATCTATTTTACGACCTTGTCGAATTTCTACACTTGGTGTGGCCCACTTTGAAATTTAAGAGACCATAGTTGTCCTTGATTCAAAACGTTTGCACACCCTTGATCTTTCATGTAGTCATTATAAGGGAGGGGGAGGATAAAAGTCGTGTTGTTAAAAATAAGGGAATATGTGCAAATTGTGCATAAAATATTTAAACAAACCATTAGTCAGTGACTCAAAAGAAGGAAAACTACCTAGTATAGTAAACAGTGACCACTTAATACAAGACTTGTGTACCTCCAAAGGCAAAGATATTACATATCATTGTCAAAATACTACCAGCAAACTATTCATGATAATAAAATGTAAACAAAGAATTGGTCAGTGGCTTCAAATAGGGGAAA
>JAGDYQ010000131.1:724072-740793 GCA_021962125.1 Bulinus truncatus | reverse complement strand
TACCATCGTCTGCTAAAGATAACCCAAAATTGTCACTTTTTCCTCTCCTTCATTCACCCCCCTACCCGTTTAATTACATCACGTCTAACTCTATACACTACTGGTATTAAGCATTCAGTCCTGACCTACTTTTGCTGTCCTTACAATTATTAACGCGTTAACTTTATTCTTTATATTTTTTTTATTTTTATCCGTTGGTTAATTATCGCCAAGTTCCGTTCTTATAAGATAAAAACATATATCGTGTATTCTAACATAGCTTACCGTCCATGGGGCACTCCCCAGTACTAGCTTCAATACACTTCCCTTGAATGCATTTCTAAAATCAAAAATAAATAATAATAATAATTATATGTGGATTTGACAGAGAGACAGAAGACAGACTGATTGAAATAACACGCAGAATGTCTGTGACAGACGTCATTATTACAGTGTGAGGGTCAGGGTGCCATTTATTACACATTTTGAAATATGGAATCGTTCAGTAGGGGTGTGACAGTGGCGTAGTGAGGGGGTGCAAGAGGGGGATTATCATGCCACGGGCGCTACTCACAAAGGGGCGCAGAATGGTATAATTTACATATAATATTATATGGTTTTTGAATTGGGAGGGGGAGGGGGCGCTAAAAAGGTATTTTGCTCCGGGCGCGAGTTAAGCTCGCTACGCCACAGGGGTATCACTCGTCATCCAAACGTGTCAATATAACAACAGCAACACAACATAACTGGTCCCATTAGTTTTTATAGGTTTGATTCAGGACCAAAGTGTATAATTTTTATAAATAAGTGTGCATAATTAACGACCATGGAGGCTTTGTCTGAATGATCCCAGCAGGAGAAGCGCCATGAATGTTTAGGGAAGAGGTATAATCGGGTGGCAGGGTAAACAGCTGTCGATCTGAATGTCCTAGGTTCGAATTTCGGTCGGCAGAGTACATTCAAAACACTAACAGAAGAACTCTGCCTCTTTTGGTACAACGAATTGTCTTGCGGTAAAGCTTGTCATCTGTCGACCTGGGGGTCCCAGGGGGCCGATCTACTGTGAGAACCACTGGATATTTCAGGTCATGGTTAAAGTCCCCACAATATCCCCCGTGGTGCTTCCATGACCATTGCACTATCGGCTTTGGTAGGGATGAAAAGAGGGCGCCATAAAAACTGTCCCATTGGTGGTTTATAGGATCTGAGAGATTTCATCTCATCCTTACAGGGACTTCACAAATTTCTTCAACCATCGACGGTGTTCAATGTTCTCTATATTAACACTTCATTTTACATTCCCTGTTTTTTTTTTTCTAAGTGCGGTGCCTAGCTTTCATTGAATACCTATGAGACTATCCAGCACAGCCATGGGCAAACTACAGATCTCACGTAGGAAAAAGAACTTTATAACCCGACATTTTACCCCCTGACCTTTCACCCCCATACATTTCACCCTATGACCTTTCACATACTTATGTCACAATGTAAAAGAAAAAAAAAAAAACGAAAAACACCACACAATGTTTTTCATCTTTGCTTAAGTGACTATTCTATATTACAGGTACTACATAGTTTGACTAATGTACCTTCTGGTTGCCACAGCACGTGCCAGTAGCCGTTGTAATTTTCTCACAGGTGTCGTTCTTCGAGGTGCGGCAAAAGAAGTCCAGGGAACAGAATGTTGACACTGTGTTGATATCAAAAGCAGTGCCCTGGAAAAAAAAATTGACATGAAGAGGTAAGTCAAAAGGAACGAAGATCATTGTCAAAACTGATGCCAGAGTCAGAAAGCTAGAGCAATTTTGCTGTTTAGTCTCACTGCTTGGTACGTAACTACTGGTCTTACGAATGGCGGGGGCCCAAGTTAACGGATGCTTGCGAGGCCCCTCTTCTAATTTTTGTTTTACAATAACAACTATTACTGTTAATTAAATGTAAATCGCGGAGCCCGTGCCGGGCGCGGGGCCCAGTTTGGAGCAGTGGGTCAAATCCGCCAAAGGCCGGTCCTGCTGGTAGGTGTTTGTTTTGATCTGAGTCATCGCATGTATGATAAGATTAGACTAAAAGACAGACGGGCGGATGGATGAATGGATGGGTGGGGATGAGGGTTTGACGGATAGATGTTTAGACCAGCAGACGACAACATGACGAGAGTAGAAGATGACATGTTTAGAGCAGCAGACGACATGTTTAGACCAGCAGACGACAACATGAGAGTAGAAGATGACATGTTTAGAGTAGCAGACGACATGTTTAGAGTAGAAGACGACATGTTTAGAGCAGCAGACGACATGTTTAGAGCAGCAGACGACATGTTTAGATGAATGAATAAATAAATAAATAGATGGATAGATTGATGGATGGGTGAACAAATGGATGAGTTAAGAGAGTTAAGATTGAAACGTGAAAACAAGAATTAAAGGTTTAAAGTCACATTAACTTGTCAGCTGGGTGAATTTCATTTCACTTCCCTAGTGAATAAACAGTCAGATGAATGAAACAGGTGGTCCAGATACCAGTTTCAAATAGAACCAAATATCATTCTTATGACTTGTAAACAGGATGGAGACCGGACAATACCAATTCCAACTGGACAATACTACTGTGTATTTGTTATTACTCTGTATTTGTTATTACTGTGTACATGTCATTACTGTGTACATGTCATTACTGTGTATTTGTTATTAATGTGTACGTCATTACTGTGTACATGTCATTACTGTGTATATGTCATTACTGTGTATTTGTTATTAATGTGTACATGTCATTACTGTGTATATGTCATTATTGTGTATATGTCATTACTGTGTATTTGTTATTAATGTGTACATGTCATTACTGTGTATACGTCATTAATGTGTATATGTCATTAATGAGTATATGTCGTTACTGAGTATATGTCATTACTGAGTATATGTTATTACTTTGTATATGTCATCACTGTGTATATGTCATTACATTGTATATGTCACGTGGTCTTACCCTACAAACAAAAGATTCACTTCCAAAAATGCTCTTGCACTGGTCAATCGCGTGTTTTGGGCTGATCTTGTTGACGTCAGTCCCGTTTCGTGTTGTTAAACAGGTCAAATATCTAACAAAGTAAACAAGTAAAATATCTATCAAAGTAAACAGGTCAAATATCTAACAAAGTAAACATATCAAATATCTAACAAATCAAAGAGGTAAAATATCTAAAAAAATTAACACGTGGAATATCTAACAAATTAAAGAGGTCAAATAACTAACAAAGTAAACATGTCAAATATATATCAAAGTAAACAGGTCAAATATCTATCAAAGTAAACAGGTCAAAAGCTAGTTAAAAGATCCTACTGAGACTTTTATGGCTTAAAGTTTCGGGGACAGGAAAGAGGACAATTATGATGTGTTGAGACTGTTATGGCTGTAAGTTCCGGGGACAGGAAAGAGGACAATTATGATGTGTTGAGACTGTTATGGCTGTAAGTTTCGGGGACAGGAAAGAGGACAATTATGATGTGTTGAGACTGTTATGGCTGTAAGTTTCGGGGACAGGAAAGAGGACAATTATGATGTGTTGAGACTGTTATGGCTGTAAGTTCCGGGGACAGGAAAGAGGACAATTATGATGTGTTGAGACTGTTATGGCTGTAAGTTCCGGGGACAGGAAAGAGGACAATTATGATGTGTTGAGACTGTTATGGCTGTAAGTTTCGGGGACAGGAAAGAAGACAATTATGATGTGTTGAGACTGTTATGGCTTTACGTTTCGGGGAAAGAGGACACTTACGTTGAATTTTCTAATGCCTTCAATTTCATCAATATTGAGGCAGACGAGCAATTGGAAAACTTCCAAGGGTTCAAAAAATTTCCGCTGTTGGTCGGATGGTTGGTGTCGGCCATCAGGAAGCGGTCAGTGGACGGACAGTTGTTGTTGCTTCCGTCATGTAAAGAACCCAGGCTAGGCAAAAACAAAAAAAAATTCACGAATTATTTTTTTTTTTTTTTAATGTATAATTGTTTTTGAATAGGTTTTTTTTTTCATATGTAGAAAATGACATATGTCATAGGGCTGTGCCGTGGATTACCTGTGACCTAATTCGTGATTACCTGTGACCTAATTCGTGAGCCAAGACGCCCTCACTTTGATATCCACCTTTGTCTTCTATGATGGAAGAGCTCTCACCGTTAGTGCTGCACACGGTACCTACATAGGCCAGACCTGGGGGGGGGGGGGGGGGGAATTGTAAAAGTAAAAATATGGTTTAGAAATCAACGGAAATCACTTCACAGTATACAGATATAACTTAAATGTAAAGGTAATCTCTCCAATAGTTTACCTTTTGTGACGTTGTATCTGATACCCTGGTCGTTTCCGCCATAGATGTCATACCTGTGATGATGAAATAGGTATTTAGAGCACATGGGGGGGGGGTGTGACATCCTGATACTAAATCATCATAGCATCTTGTAATGTAGTGGACAGTGATAGAAGACTATCAAACATTTTGGGATCGTGTGCAGTTTTATAGTGATAGATGTATTGACTGTGATGACACGATACATACAATGCCATGCATGTGTTATATGTAAGATAAATATCCAGTTTTATGTATGGTATAATGAAATAATACACACAAACACACACATACACACACATACACACAAACACAAATATATATATATATATACAAAAAGTCCTTTTACTAATGTTTTTAAGAAGCCAGTTTTTAAGTATAACGTCTTATTAAAGCCACCTTCAAATAATGCCATCACAAGACAATCACAACACACATACAAACACACAAACACACACACACATGAACGTACGCTGTCATGAGGAAGGCGTGGTCATATTTTGGTATCGATGTACTGTTGCTGCTCAACCAGTTCTTGAATGCTGTCAGCAGTTTGGTGGCGTTTGTTTTGGTATCAGAACCATCTACTTCTAAAATGTTCGCGTTCCAAGGCGAAGTCGTGGCGTTCTGTGTGTGTGTTGTGGGGGAGGGGGAAGGAGGTAGGGGTGAGAATTAAAAAAAGAACACAGTAACAACAAACAACTAATTAGAATTCGAATACAAAATGAAATTAATTATCTTATTTTTTTTTTCATTGAAATGTGCTTTGAACTCGTTCAGACGTTTTGTTGTTTTAATGATTACGTCAGCCTTTTGAATATGTCACGACATCAATGTCCACTTCAGGGACGGATGATCGAGTGGTGTAGATATTTGACTGTCGACCTGAGAATCCTGGGTTCGATCCTCGGAGAGAACTATGGAATTTTTGCCAGGTGTAATTTGGTGCAAAGTCGTCCTACAAGTCCACCCAGCTTTAAATGGGTCACCTGACTTTAAGTTGGGGAAGTAAAGGCGGCTGGGCTTTGTGCTAACCAAACAATACCTTCATATGCTGAGCTTACTGTAACATGAATTCTACACTTCATCTGCTCAGATGGCCCGTTAGGGCTAAAGGAACTTCATTTCTTGTTTCTACTTGTAACGATAATTTGTCTTGTGAAATCAGTAATTTTTTTTTAATTTACTGATTTTAAACTTTTAGTTCATTTAGTTTTGCATCTTTTATGTTTTGTTTGATGCTAGCGTAGTAGTACTTTAAATAAATAAGAATAAAAGAAAAAAAAACTTAAAGTCTAAATAAACAAACATAGATTGTATTTACTGCAAACAAATTCTTGTGTCTGTCTTCAGTGACATACTGACTACCTAGATTGACCGTATAATTCCAGGACCAGTACCAGTACTCACACAGTACCAACACAGTCGGTCTGTGACACATTCATTTGATTTGAACAAAAAATTATTCAGAGTTCGTGTACTGTGAGGAAGGGAGGAAGGGGCCGGGTTGTGGGTTGAAGGGGGGGGGGTCCAACGAGTCCCCGTTAACCGTTAGGAGTTGGTTTGGGGACGTATAACGTGAAATATTGACATCAATGGCTCACCGTTGAGAAGATTGGCGAGATTAAGTGAACTTTGAGATTCCTGCCTTCCAGTGATAGAGTGTCCAGTCGCATGTTGACCTGTAGATATAGATTAGGGACATTTGTACAGTGTGCAAATTATTGATTTTTTTACAGATACACAAGTATAGATTTAGACAAATAGAATGGCAGACAAACTGATAGACCGAAAGATAGACATATATAAATATGTACAGAGAGAGAGAGAGAGAGAGAGAGAGAGAGAGAGAGAGATGATAGATAGATAGATAGATAGATAGATAGATAGATAGATAGATAGATAGATAGATAGATCGATAGATAGATAGATAGATAGATAGATAGATAGATAGATAGATAGATAGATAGATAGATAGATAGATAGATAGATAGATAGATAGATAGATAGATAGATAGATAGATAGATAGATAGATAGATAGATAGATAGATAGATAGATAGATAGATAGATAGATAGATTGGTAGTCAACTGGGTAGATATGCGTTGGATAACATGAACCAAACAGAAACACCGATAGGCTAGTGTATATGTAATGAAACAGAGACAGAGAGACAGATAGGCCAAAATGCAAACAGACGCAAATATTGATTGACAGACACAAGGATTAACTAACAGTTTCGCTGAGTAACAGACAGGTGAAGAAGCATACTGACGCATAGACAGACATCTAACAAATAGCTGTATCAAAGACGAGAATGGACAATTTTGGCGATCATGTTGCCCACTCACTGAAGTCAATATGTTCTCAATGTAAGTTGTTATATCCAACGTCACATTAATATCTGGTTTGTTTGTTTTCCACCTGTAAAACAAAAAATAAAAACAGAACATCATGTACATAAAATGATTTACCCAACTTCCAGGAATGGGAATTCACCGAGCTAAAAATAGTTCATAAGTAATACGTGTAACGGGTTTTTATCTGAAGGGAATTCCCATTCACAGTAAGTGAGAATGTTTACGGCTTTACGCACAAGTCATTTCATAACATTTCTTTATTGCTGTTTATCTATTGTACCTCTTACCGTGCATACATCGAGTAGTCTACAACTGGTAGTACGTCAATATGATAGACTGTAGTTTCTCTCTTCGTACGGATGGACACACCATCTTCATCGTTTGTACGGGGTGCATGTTGCTGAACGTCAGACGGCGAAACTGGTATAGTTATTAAAAAAAAAAGAGAGAGAGAATTTTCATTTACAGTTTAACATTATAGTAGTAAATGTTTATGTAAACGTGGTAAATATCGATTATACAGTGGGTATTTGGTTAACGAACTTAATCCGTTCCACAATTATGTTCGCTATCCGAATCGTTCGTTAACCGATCATCGATTTACCATATATGTTAATAGAAATTCGATTAATTCGTTCTAAAGATCCTACAAATTTAATTTTGTTTAAATGTCATGTACAAGTCAGTGGCGTCACTAGGGTTGGTGTTACCCGGTGCGGTAACTCATGGTGTCACCCCTCTCATGACACCCCATAGACACACAGCATTCTTAGCAAAATTTATAAATAATTATTACGACGACAATAGAAGAATACATAATTCAAGGTCGGTTTTTTTATTCTTTAAAAAAAAAAAATTGTGATCTGTCAAAGATTCTAATTAATTAATAATAAAAAAGTACTCAGTGTCTGTTAATAATCGGAGATATTTTTATATTTGGCATTAATTTGTTTTTAGCCTTATAAAGTCATTTGCTGTTAATAATCGGAGATATTTTTTTATTTATTTTTAAAAATTAAATACGGCTTTGAATTATTTTACATTACAAAATAAGAATATAGGCCTAAAACTAGATATTTTGCATTTTGGTGTCACCCCTTGTGAGGGTGTCACACAGTGCGGTCCGCACCCCCCGCACTCCTCTAGTGACGCCACTGGTACAAGGATATTTTTAAGTAGGTTTATTTCTTACAAATTTAATACATACATATAGTCTTGCTTATTAATCAGTCCTTTTCCTATCTTTGGTCGTTAAAGAACATGTACAATATCGATTGTTTTTCTCTCTCCTTCAGAGCTTTCAGGAAATGATGGATAGCTACGTCGTTGTAGAGATCAGTAACCCTATTGACATTAGTTTGGTTTGGGTGCCATTTTAAGACATGCTCTGACATCCTCCCACTTCTTCAAAAGATCTTTAACGGCAGATGTTGGCATTGCTCCTCTTTCGCCTCCCTCTTTTTCAGAAGGAAACCCGTTTCGCTCAGCTTCTTGGTTTTCTTCATTCAAGATTTCTTGGAGTTCTTCTGCTGTCTAGTCACATTCATGTTCCATTATGAGCTCTTCAATGTCATCCTCATTCACCTCCAATTCCAGATCTCTCGCAGTTGTTACAATAATTTCCATAATTTCAGGTGTGTCACCCTGATCACCTCAGTCTCCTTTAACGAGGGATGGACACAGCTTTCGCCAGGCATAAACCAACTGTCGTTGAGTGATTTCTGACCACGCCTTTTCAATAAGACGAATAGCTTCGAGAATGTCATCGACAGATGGCGATCGCTCAACACCAGCGGTTCCATGCCACAACAACAGTTTTTATTTGAAGTTTTTTGCCTTTTCGTTTGAGTTAAACGTTGAAAGAAATGACTCAAGCGTTCCAAGTAATAAACTCGGCTTCCATGCAATTTGAACAAATGGATCCTTGTCGCTTTTTGAAAGTTCAGAGAATAGTAGAAGACAGACTCTCTGTAGTTTTTGTAAGTGTTCGTTGTCCGATTTGTTCGCTGTCCGAACAGTTCGTTAACCGAATACCCAATGTATTTACAAATGTACATCTCTAGTAATTTTTTTTTATTACATTAGTACAATTTGTTTTTCCAATATGGCTTATTTAATGATAAAAGGCAAAATCTTTTGGCGGTAGATGGCTACAATACGGTTCGATAAGATGTTTACAGCAGCAGACGAAAAGACGTTTAGAGCAGCAGACGATAAAATGTTTGGTGCAGTAGCAGACGATAAGATTTTTAGAGCATCAGACGATAAGATGTTTAGAGCAGAAGCAGACAATAAAATGTGAAGTGCAGCAGACGACATGCCTGAAAGCAGTTTACGACAACATGCTTAGAGTATCAGACGACATGTTGAAAGCAGCAGACGACAACATGTTGAAAGCAGCAGACGACAACATGTTGAAGCAGCAGACGACAACATGTTGAAAGCAGCAGACGACAACATGTTGAAAGCAGCAGACGACAACATGTTGAAAGCAGCAGACAACATGTTGAAAGCAGCAGACGACAACATGTTGAAGCAGCAGACGACAACATGTTGAAAGCAGCAGACGACAACATGTTGAAAGCAGCAGACGACAACATGTTGAAAGCAGCAGACAACATGTTGAAAGCAGCAGACGACAACATGTTGAAAGCAGCAGACGACAACATGTTGAAATCAGCAGACGACAACCAACCTTGTTTCCAGGCTGAGTCCTCGGCGTTATGCTCGTCGATTCTGATGAGTTGAATCAGTGAAGTGAGTGAATCTCTGAATCGTTCAAACCGGAGACTGTTGGATGGTTTCAGTAGATACTTCACCCCCTTGATGAACATGGACCCTTCCTACAAATTAAAAAGAAAATTCAGCGAATTGATAAAACATGAACTCTTCCTACGGCAATAAACACAGCTGGATTGATTCATTGCTTTTAAACGAAATACTATGCTTGAAGAATAGTACATGTAACTAAACACTGTTGTTTGGTGACATACTGCATATAACCAGTAAGTGCATTCATGTCTCATATTTAGCTAAGAGAAATAACTTGGCCACCATTATTCTGAGACTGGCACGTGTGAGTGATGTCCCATATTAAAACGAGATTAAATCTCTTAGATCTTTTAAACCACTAATGATAGTGCAGTTGCCATGGAGGCACCACGGGAGATAGAGCGGGGGGGAGGGGTTTAACCATGACCTAAAAAAATCCATAGGTACTCACCGGGAATCGAACCAGGAACCCTCAGGTCGACAGTCGAGTGATTTACCACATGACCCACTGGGTGTTACGTGTCAGACCTAAGCTGTTTGTTACCCCGCCCCCATTCCGGATCAATATTCATCATAACTATAAAATGACGGTGTTTGGTGGAGAGTGGGGCCCCATTTTCTAAGATTGCCTGGAGGCCCACAAGGTGTCGTCAAGGATAGTTTCTGGATGCGGCCCTGACAAAAAAGGGGGCTAGGGGTTGAGGGCGGGTACTGATGGTGAGACGTTACCTACCACTGAATACCTGGCGACACTCCACTCTTTGCGAGAGCACCTGACTGTGATCGAGACACCAATCTCGTGATTGTAGTATCTTTCTAGCTCTTCATTCTGAAACGATTGATGACGTAACATACATTAATGACGTAATATAGATTAGTGACGTAATATAGATTAGTGACGTAATATACATTAATGACATAATGTATAATTTTAAAGTAATATATATTAACGAACTAAAATATATAGTCATAAAGTAATCCTTATTCATGAAGTAACATATACTTATAAAGTAATCAATATTTTTGAAGTAATACTCTGCATACATCATACATACGCTATGTCTAATGATGTCCATGCATCTGTGGCGTAGTAAGCTTAACTCGCGCCCGGGGAACAATAACCTTTTTAGCGCCCCCCTTCCCCCAATTCGAAAACCATATTATAATATTATATGTAAAATATACCATTTGGCGCCCCATTTGTGAGTAGCGCCCGGGGCATGATGCTCTCCCTAGCCCCGCCCCTCCCCTCTTCCCCCCTCCCCCCGCAACGCCACTGGCATGCATATATTACGATAAAGATTGTTTTAAAACATATCGTTTAGATATTGTCTGAATTATAACAACAGTGAAAATACATTACAAGGTGATGGGGGGTGAGAAAAAATCGGTCCATATGACGCAATACAATACGCACATTAAAATGTGTACAAAGTGTAATTTTTTTTCAGTCTTTAAGACTTTCTTTGATTTCAATATTCATTCACAAGGCGCATCATCGCCCCCATACAACCCTTACTTCACCCTATCCCTCCCTATTTACCTGTGGGTTGTCCAGCTGGACAGTGTCCAGGTAATACCTGCCGGTTGGGTCAGTCTGAATGACATAAACATGGCTAGCAGTGTGTCTGGCGTCGTGACGTGACAGGTGAATATTTCTGGGCAAGGGCGTCAACTCCTCCGGTAGTGGGGTGCCCGGGCTGGATACCTCGACGTCCAGGTCATCGGGAAGGTGGCAGCCGCCTTGAGTCAGGAACGGACCTTGACCTTGGGAAGAGGTGGTCAGCCTCAGGATGACGTCATACCCTGGATCAGGATTTAACAAAAGAAAATGATGCAATGAATTATACACACACACGTACACACTCACATACACACACTGACATGCACACACTCACATATGCACACACACACGGACAAACATATATATATATATATAGACATCGTGAAAACATCAAGGTAATTTAATGTCGACTCTGAAGAATTGTACACCCCCTATAGTAGTGCCTCCCACCCCCACTCCCACCGATTTGTACTGACATTGAGGGTAACAAATAGGACCACCGCCCTCAGGCCTCGAGCCATATGGTGGTGGGGTGGGGGGAAGGGTGGTTAGTACTTCCAGTCACGGGCTCACGGCCCTTGCAAAATATCCATTGCATCGTTCCTCTCTCGTAAAGTATTGTGTTAAATATAATTTACCTCTACTCTCTACCCCATCATAATTTACCTCTACTCTCTACCCCATCATAATTTACCTCTACTCTCTACCCAGTCATAATTTACATACTCTCTACTCCGTCATAATTTACATACTCTCTACCCCGTCATAATTTACCTCTACTCTCTACCCCGTCATAATTTACATACTCTCTACCCCATCATAATTTACCGCTACTCTCTACCCCGTCATAATTTACATACTCTCTACCCCGTCATAATTTACCTCTACTCTCTACCCCGTCATAATTTACATACTCTCTACCCCGTCATAATTTACATACTCTCTACCCCATCATAATTTACATACTCTCTAATCCATTATAATTTACCTCTACTCTCTACCCCATCATAATTTACATACTCTCTAAGCCATTATAAGTATCATGTTCTCTTTAAGCCATCAGAATTTACCTATACCCTGTAAACCATAATAATTTAGAAGCAATTCAAATTTATTATTTCATTGATGAAATGATAGTTCAAGAAATTGTCTAAAAATGACCAATATTTGTTGGGTTTTTTGTTGGGTTTTTTTTAAGTAAACATTTTTTCCCCTATCCATAAAACGGTCGTTCGTCACGACGTCACGGTGCCAGTAGTGTCACCACAACCATTGCACTCCCGGTTTATTCAAGTCACTGTTGACTCATAGAACTGTGGGAATAAAAAAATATCTGTTCATTTATTTTTAGCTGTATCATATTCCTACAGGAATTGCCCAACCCCAACTCAAATTTCAGCGAAAATAAACCTTCAAATGAGTTTATTTTGTGTAAATATGCAACCTACCATCCCTCCCCTTATTTATGTTCATCACGTTAGTTTGTCCACATTCTGAGACGAAGTCATAGTTTTTTTTTCGTGTGTTGCATGTATACCTGGCTCGGTGATGAAAGAAATATATGTATTATATACCTGGATAATGCAAACGGTCGATTTTTGGTTATGCCACTAAAGACTGTTGTTGACATTGCTAAAAGTGTTTCCCCTTTTTGAATTAATCCGTGAATGTGTTCCGTGGTATGAATAGAAATTTAACCTACTTGTAAACCAAGGTAAATAACTCTGAAACAAGTTTTTATAATTCTTATTTTTATTATCTCCCCAAATTACGTATAACGAAGGCAGCTAGCTAGCTAGCTACATGCAGGGCACGCTAAACTGAGACAGGTTATTTATTTTTAAATGATGAACTAAGTTTCTTTACATAGGATCTAAATATTGTATTATTTAATGTTAACACAGTTAACAATGTTAACTCGAGACTTCCAGATCCGGGTGTTTGTGTTAATAAACATGGCTGAATGTTGGCCACTGTAAAAAATAAAATTTAAATTTTTAATATAGAATAGATTCACGTATTTAGGACCCCAGTTACATTGAAAGGGGAAGATGGTTGGTGGGGGGGGGGAGTATTTCAAATAGGACAAAGCAAATCAATATTGTGTTCTTAAATATTTCGAGTCACATGTTTCATTAAAACGAATGGTGTGTGAAGTCTCTGTAAGGATGAGGTGAAATTCCTAAAAGATCCTACAAACCACTCAAGTGACGGTTTTCATGGTGCCCTTCTTTCATCCCCCCACCATAGCCGATAGTGCAATGGCCATGGAGGCACCACGGGAGATATAGCTGGGACTTGAGCCATGATCTGAAATATCCATTGGTCCTCATCGGACATCGAACCAGGGACCCTCAGGTCAACAGTCGAATGGTAACGGTTTACTATTGATGGGCTCCTTTCCCCCCCCCCCATGCGGTGCACCGGTTGCATCCCTATCCTCCCAACATTCATGTCATAGAGACAAGACAGACAGATATGAATATATAACAGACAGATTAGCAGACACAAGGATAGAATAGATAGTGTAGATAGATAGATAGATTGATAGATAGATAGATAGATAGATTGATAGATAGATAAATAGATAGATAGATAGATAGATAGATAGATAGATAGATAGATAGATAGATAGATAGATAGATAGATAGATAGATAGATAGATAGATAGATAGATAGATAGATAGATAGATAGATAGATAGATAGATAGATAGAACTAAATCAGTACTTTATGCATTCATAAAACCTAACGTGAATCAACAATACGCCAGAATCATACATTTGGTGTACATGTGAAATTGTTTCATTTAATATTTAGTCGATATAGAGTCATGTTTTTATTTAGATATCATCTCTTCAGTCTTCTATCAAAAACATGACATGTATTATTTTGTCTTTGTTCTGTTGAGATAACCAACCACTGAGTAGCGCCGTGTGGAAGTTAGTTATTAAACTGGTGCAAAAAGTCAAGTCCATAGAGACGTAGTGAATTTTGAAATATTGAGTCCTTTGGTCACGCATGGGTTGATTCGAACGGTTATAATAATATATTTACCTCACGTATATCTCGAGAGGGGAGGGGGTTTAGGGGGGAGGAGATTGTGTACTGGGTGTGTCTCGATTCTGTGTTACACTGCGGGCGGAACACAAGCTGTTATACATAGAAATAATACATAACTGACGTCTATAAACTGACACAGTGGGGGAGGGGGGTATGTGGCTGGCTATACGTTACGCATTCATTGGCTGAGCCTGGGCATATGTGTTTTAGATTGTTGGTGCGTAATAACTGTGTGTGAGCGCTGCTGTGTTAGTGTGTATAACGTGCATGCATGTGTGTGTGCAATTGTTTGAGTGTGAATTAGCAGGACCGTCGCTAGGTGGGGGTAGGTGGGTGGGGGGGGGGTGAGAGTCTTGTGAACATACTGTTTTTTTATTTTTTTTTTTTGAGGATAAAGAAAAATGTTACCAAATGACAGGGGCGGCAGGCGGAAGGGAGGGAAGAGGGGAGGGGGGGGGTTATGATTCGGCGACAGTCGGGGGAAGGGAAGTGTTATCGATAGAGATTGTTTAGAGGGGCAGGGCGGAGGGGGGGCTGATAAGATTTGCTGACGATGGCACTAGAATAGGTGCGTGCGCATTTATGTATATGTGGCCCGCCATAGACTCGTTGGTGGTCCACTCCGTAATGCAATGGTGATCTATTGTACACTCGCTGGTGGCCCACTATAGACTCGTTGGTGGTCCACTCCGTAATCCAATGGTGGTCTATGATACATTCACTGGTGGCCCACTATAGACTCGTTCTAGGCCCACTATAGACTCGTTGGTGGTCCACTCCGTAATGCAATGGTGGTCTACCATACTCGTAGAAGAAAGCATTCTAGAGAAATCTTTAAAAAATAAATAAACCTGTGTAGTTCTTAACAATGTCATTCACCACTACAGAAATAAAAATAACAAACACATCAAGGTACATTTGTGTAGCTTTGATCTAATTTGTTGACTTTGTTCTATTGTGTTGACTTTGTTCTAATGTGTTGACTTCGTTCCGATTTGTTGACATCGTTCCGGTCGAGCGGTCGTGATGCTCCGCCAATAATTCCGCCCACTTTGACACTCCTCGCTTCCAGCGGATAGATAGGCTGCCAGGTAAACACGTACTGATAGATATCAGATATCAGGGCGCGACCCGATAGCCGTCAACTGTGCCAGTTGTTTATTTGTGGAGATTCTTCTGTGGATGTTTTTACTCTGTTGATCAAGACAAACATGTTTACCAATTCTATTAACTTCCTGTTCTACTTGTGTTCTTCGCTTGATGTTTGCCTCTTAATATCAGACATAGCTGGAGCTGTACACACACACACACACACACACACATACACACACTTACACACACTAACACGGATATAAGAGTGTTATAATTAACTATACAGAGATACATGCACTATATGTATGGGACATAAATTTCTTTGTAAAAGGCTTATCGGTTAGCAAGTCTAAAGATTGCTGTATAGAATTAGAATACATTTGATAAGAAATAGAGTTCTTTTTTTAATGACATGTTTATTTAGTAGATACATTTGTTTACTGTTTTACACGTGTGTCTGTGTGTGTGTGTGTTTTTTTTTTTGGTTCCTTTTTATTTTTTTCTAATTTCGCCATAAACATTGAACAGTGGAAAATATTTCACTGAGCTATATCCATGTTCTGCTAATGAGAAATGGTAAAGACCCTTCTGCTAGACCAGACATGTATGTACCAACTGAGGCACGCGGGCCAAGTACGGTTGGCTGTTTAATCCGGCCCGCCCGCTCACTTGTATTTCAATTAGATCTTACATTAGTTCATTGAATCCTTCATACATTGACTCCAAGTTTTATCCATTGTCTCCAAGTTTCATCCATTGACTCCAAGTTTCATCCATTAACTGCAAGTTTCATCCATTGACTCCAAGTTTCATCCATTGACTCCAAGTTTCTACGTTAACGTTTTTTCTAATGGTCCGGACATTGTGTTAAATGTACGAGCCCATCTTAAAAATCATATGTTTCTAATCTGGGACATTTCCCGTAACAAAGCGTAGAGCAGGGATTTAAACCCAAGACAGGGAGGGCCATAGTGTAAACACCTAACTGTCCCTGACTGATAGGTCTGTGACACCCCCTGTAAGGTTGAGGTGTTAATCTCTTAAATCCGTTAAACGACTATGAGGTTTTGCCCTTCTTTTTTCCCCGCAATAACTAATAGTACATTGGCCATGGAGGCACCACGGGGGTAGAAATGGATGGGAACCTGAAAAGTTCTCGCTAGAGATCAAACCCGGGAAGCTAAGGTCCCTCCTTACCATATTGATAGTTAGAACTCTCTGATTGTGTAGCCCCCCCTCCCCCCCACCCACCTATCGCCTATCGATTCGGATCCCATTAATCCTCGAAGATACGCCCTAGGGCCCCCAAATATATCCCCAGCAGTCTCTTTGCTATGGGCCTCCAATATATCCCTATAAATCTCTTTGCTAAGGGCCCCTACATATATCCCCAGCAGTCTCTTTGCTATGGGCCTCCAATTATATCCCTATAAATCTCTTTGCTAAGGGCCCCTACATATATCGCCAGCAGTCTCTTTGCTATGGGCCCCCAAATACATAAGAACGAATCCGGTTCCAACATTAGTTTCTAAATCATTAAAAACAAAAG
>JAGDYQ010000131.1:681572-719072 GCA_021962125.1 Bulinus truncatus | reverse complement strand
TGGACATATTCCAATGTATTAAACAGGTTCAAATTTGGCATACATGTGAATTCTACATGACAATACAATACTGGAGTAGCTTCAAGTCCATGAATTACATTTTTCTTTTTTAGAATTATGAAGAAAATAGATTTTTAGTTTTGATGGGAAAATATTTACCCCCGAGAATATAATGTGCCCAAAAAAAAAAGTTGTACAGCACCAAGTATAATATGCCCCAAAAAAAAAGTTGTACAGCACCAAGTATGATGTGCCCAAAAAAAAAGTTGTACAGCACCAGGTGCAGACATTCACGAAATAGTCAATTTTTTTTTTAGTCCTATAGAGATTCGTCAAACCACGTGATCTAGTGTCACACTAGAAAAGGTTTAGAACATTCTATTATGAAAATATTTTCACTTATTCGCGAACTTGCGTTTGAGGGATACCGGCTGGGAGACTATCGCACCCTTTAGGGTACAGTCGCGACAACAAGGATGAGAACACTTGCTCTAACCTCATTCCTGATCTTTGACCCTAAGGCAATACAGAAGTATTATTATCAATATAGTTTGTTTGTTTATTTTTTAAACCCATGACAGCAAGTCTGGTCAGTTCACGTCAAGCCATCGCATCGTCTCCCTTTAGATGATTCATCTTGATGACTTCACGGCAGTGAACAATGTCTTGTGAACAAAAGGGATAAACGTTCGGATCCAAGCGTCGCCAATGATCTGAGGCCCCGGGGCTATTGACGTCGGGGGGGGGAGGGAGTGACGTGTAGGGTTGGGGGTGGGAAGACCCAGCCATTGGTTCATCCACCACGCACACACATACACACACACACACATACACGACTCAATACTGTTACGAAAAAAAAACCAGGATATTATTAGAGACAAACATTATTATACAAACATACATACACACATACATACATACATACATGCATATATTTATCTTTTTTGAAAATATGACCCCCCCACTCACCCCTCTCTCTCCCATGCGATAACAATTGACATGTATGTGTGACTGACATCGGTGAAATAGGTCTGGCCTGAATGACAAGGGGGGGGGGACCAATGTTTTTGAAAATAATAATTATTATTATTATGATGATCGGTTTTCTATGAATATTTCGAAGCATTACGAAAAGCTTCATATATATATATATATGTATCCAAATGTTATTTTTGGTTTTTATCAAGACAAGAATGTTAATATAGCGTATAGGTGTGTGTTGGCGTGGGGTGTGTGTGTGTCGGGGGAGGGGGGGTCTGAAGTTACCGTTCAACTCTTGTCACCTACCTGCTTACGCCAACGCTTGAAGATAAAAAAGTATCTGTGTTTGTTGACGTATACAAAAAAATATTTTTGAATGGGACGAAACTAGGAAGTGATCGGCAGGTGGTCCTAATGGGGACCGGTCTATCTGATTTCTCTAATGGGCCCTGGGTGGAATGACTGGATTTAGACCGTACTGGGCCCCGTGCCGCAGAAGAAAGTGTATGAGCCCGTAGAGTGGTCGGAGTGAAAACATGTGATTTAGGCGGTATTGGGCCCGTTTAAAAAAGAGGCAGATGCATTAGTTTTTTTATCCGCCCCACGTTAACGTTAAATCCTCCCTCTCCTGGTGGTCTGTTCATGTCTGCAATGGTTTTTGTAACTAGGTCAGAACTGCTGCTTAGTAATGCTGAATCTAGGTCATGGCGAATCTAGGTCATGGCGAATCTAGGTCATAAAGTAACTGTACTGCACTGCGTGTACGGCTTAAGTGTTCGCTTGTTTAAATGTATATGCCCTTAATTCAGGGCCGTCTAGAGAGGTCTAGGGAGCCCAAACCTTTGTCCGGGCTTTGAAATTCCTTCAATGTAATATATTTTTGCTGCTAAATTGGGGAGAAATTGTAAGAGTGGCCCCATCGTCAGGGTTTGACAGGGGCCCCCGAATTCCCTGCTACGGCCCTGACAAATCTATGGAAAAAAACTCTTCAAGAGTTTTTCATCGTTAGCTATTTAACATCCAGCCCATTAGACTCAAATGGGGGTGTAAAATGGTTGGTTATTTCATGGGGAAATTTTTTCATTTTTATCAGCAGACTTTTAATACCACTGTTAAATAGAAGACGTTCTTAAATAATATATGTCTTTTAAGAATGCCGCTTGAAGTATTAATGATTTAGTATTTTATTGTTTCACATAAAGCCTCTGTATCTACACCATCAGCAGGTCAAATCTTCGGAACCAATGTGGCCCGCGAATTCGAATGTTTGCCTACCCCTAGTCTATAAGATTAATCATTTGATTACGAAGATAAGTTTTTTTTTTCTAGTGGAAGACAGAAATTAAAATTCAACTAAATTGATTCAAGTGTGCTGTTTTTAATATAATTTACACAAAATATTCTATTACGTCATTATTGACGTTTTTTTTTAATCTGAGCGCCAAATTGTTAGGTTGAATTGTATACATACTTGTTTGACCTACAGTTGTTAAGTGCTTAAAGATGAGATAGGTGAGGAAAGCAGAAGCCGTTGCCATGGAAATGACGGAATAAAACACAGTGAATTCAAATGTACTTCCAGGGGGAGGGGGAACACCATTAATATCTGTCATCAAAAGTATTGCATGTATTTTTACTTTAATGTGTGTGTTGATGAAAACACACCACGGTCAGTGTGGTTTGACTTAAGCAAGACGACAATGGATGATGTCATTTCTGATACTAAATTAACGTGACGTCATTTCAATCAATGGAATATTTTTTTGATTGGGTGAGATATCAAGATGCTATTTACTGTGTATGAAAGTAATGCTGATATCAAGATGCTATTTACTGTGTATGAAAGTAATGCTGATATCAAGATGCTATTTTACTGTGTATGAAAGTAATGCTGATATCAAGATGCTATTTTACTGTGTATGAAAGTAATGCTGACTGAACGAGATATACACGTTGAGCTGATGGTGGGGGGGGGGAGGGAAGGGATTACTAACATTCCCGGACCGACGTATATATTTATATATTTCAAGTTTATTACTAATAGTTGTAGTGATTACACAACTCATGGCTGCTAATGTTGTAAAAATTACAAAATTATTTTGCAACTCCAGATGTCACAGTTGCAATAAATAATGACGGAAACAACAACAAAAAAATATGTATAAGTTTAAAAAGGTTGAACTAAGTAACACACCAAATAAATAAATAAAACTTTAGGGAATAAACAAACCTTCGTCAATTTTTTTGTTCAAACAATGTATGACAGAGATAGGGACAGAGATAGAGTACAGATAGAGACAGAGACAGAGATAGAGACAGAGACAGGGACAGAGACAGGGACAGGGACAGGGACAGAGACAGAGACAGAGACAGAGATAGAGACAGAGATAGAGACAGAGATAGAGACAGAGATAGAGGCAGAGATAGAGACAGAGATAGAGACAGAGATAGATTATGAACAGTGTTTATCTATCTTAATAAGTATCAAAGAGAATGACCAATCTCAGGTAAATCTGTCTATTTAATTTTTTTGTTTAAAAAGCTATCAGTCCCGCCCAGTGGTCAATCACGCCCAGTGGTCAATCACGCCCAGTGGTCAATCACGCCCAGTGGTCAATCACGCCCAGTGGTCAATCACGCCCAGTGGTCAATCACGCCCAGTGGTCAAACTGTTTGTTCAATAAACTTCTCTTCGCTTGAATATCTCCCCCCCCCCACCAACACACTTTAAATTGTACAGTTTGTTTCATCTCTTTCACACGACACTGTTGACATTGTCACTTCCACAATAGCCGGTCCCAGGCCGATGTCTGGCAATGACCGGGCTACCAAACATTTGTCCTTGTCGCTGTATTTGTTGGTTTGTTTGGTTTAATACAGTTACTGGTCTGTACATTACCCTCTCCCCCCCCCCAGTCCCCGTGACCTAGTTCAGAATGTAAATAAAGAAATTGATGCACTAATTCACCCTCGGGGCATCAACTGACCAGCGAACTCGCGGATCAAAAGCCGACCCCGGTCCGGTAATTTAAAAAAAAATAAGGACAGATTATGTCACTCACCACTGGATTGTCCAAGACTGACCAGGGTCATCACAAACAGAACTCCAAGATTGCTGCTAGCCATGCCGCTTTTATTCTTTTTCGTGTTAGTCTTTAACTGTGTCAAGTTCTAGAGCAAATAAGAAAAAAAATGTCAATAATGACGTAATCAACAAGTGCTGTCTTGCCATCTCCTGTGTATGGGTTGGACAAAAGGGGTGTTGCCATGCGTGAGCTCAGTATATTGTATGTAGTTGAGTGACACGGTCCGCTGCTTTTGTGTGTGTGTGTGTTTGGGGGGAGGGAGAGAGATGAAGACACTGTATCTGTATAAAGGTGTGTTAGCAAAGGTATTTTTGAAATAATAACAAAATATCATGAATAGAATTTAATTATTTTTTTTTATTTCTCAATTTATAATTTAGATTTTTTGGTTGATAGATTTCTTAAAAATGAAATATTAAAATTGGCTCAGTTGAAGGGGAGGTGGTACAGAGAAAGGGGCGCGGGGTAGGGTGGCGTTTGAAGTCCATGTAAGGATGAGATGAAATCTCTTAGATCTTATAGACTTATTGGACGGTTTTTATGGTGCCCTTTTTCATCCCCACCATAGTCGATAGTGCAATGGCCATGGAGGCACCACGGGAGACATAGCAAGGACTTAAGCCATGATTTGAAAAAATTTCTTAGGTCCTCACTGGAGATCGAACCTGGTACCTTCAGGTCGACAGTCGAGCGATTTACCATCCGCCCCGCGGTTAGGGTAGTGGAAACTACAAGGCAATACACTTTCATGGTTCATTGATTTTCGGTTAAACGAAATTACAATTTATGTGAATCACATTCATAATCATTTTTTTTTCTGTGAAAATTTTTCTTGAGAAGTTATTACCTTCGTTTCAATTTATGAATATTTTTTTTTATTCTTATTTTACAAAAGTTAAAATTGTATCTCAGCTGTGATCGTAGATGGAAATGTTTTATTTAGAACTATTGAAATAGATCAATTTAACATCAGTCACACAGTGGCGTAGTGGGGGGGGCATCATAACGACGCGCCCAATGGTATATTTTACATATAATATTATATAGTTTTCGAATATGGGGGAAGGGGCGATAAAAAGGTATTGTGCCCTGGGCGCGAGTTAACCTGGCTACGCCACTGCAGTCATAATGTAAGTTGTTACTCGCTCTACATACTTTGATTGATCTCAAATTTTGATTTCGTTGATTCATTTTCAAAAACAATGTATCGATTCGTGTTCATTTGTTATCACGCACATTATGTAATACATCGTATGGGTCTTTTATTTCTATAATAGAAACATTGTAATAAAATATGTACCAAACTTAATTCTGACAAAGATATTCATTTTATTTCAGACGACAGTTCGATTTAAATATTTGTTTATTTTATAGAATATTTTCATTGAAAACAAAACAAATTAATATAATGTAGCTATAACACACACATTTTGAATGAACATGAATAATAATTAGTTCCATTTTAAATTCATGACCAATGTATTACGAAACTTAGCCAAAAATATACTTTAATACTCACTAAAACATGAATGATTGGTTCATTATTACAAACCGTTTTTTTTTATATACCTCAGATCCGTTGCAATATTCCTATACTTAAGTGTATTACCTGTAATATTTATTTAATTAACAACATATATTTGTTATTACTATTTCTAATCTTATCATTATTGTGTCCACAATGAAATGCTTGTCTACACTGTGTTTTATTAGAACATTTATTTATTTACATGCGATTGTTTTACTATATTTCTATTGTTTGTGTCTATAAACAAAACGGAGTATTTCACAAAAACACGTTTCCTTACCTGTATGCAGCTCCAGAGACTACCTGTAGTGTGGGTGTGTATGGGGGCGGGTAAGGGGGACAGACACGAGGTGCTACGGTCTAAGGAGACACTCGGGGAGTGGCGAGGCGGAAAGGCTGGGGAGGGGGTAGGAAGTGGGGAAGGGGTGGGGCGATCAAAAAAAAAGTTTGAACCCAACAGGATCTCTTCTGGTGGTACACGAGTCAAATGACAAAGGGGCGTAATCTAGCCCAGGTTTCACCCGGCGGGTTACTTTAGATTTCAAACGAAAATAACCTCTTGGTGACATACTTTTCTGATTGAGTGTATTCCTGGCTCAATCATTGTCCCATTTAGTTACGTTATATTGTTTTAAAATAATGTGATCTTACATCACTTATAGTCAGATTAATGGACGGGTGTGGTGTTTAAAAATATCAGTTAAATGGTTTAGACGCATATTTACGTATGCGGTTTAGTTGGTAGGTAGGATGATAAGCATGTGTGCATATAGCTAGCTGGGATGGATGAGCAAGCTATGTAGATACTTGACTGACAAAATGAGAGTCCTGGGTTCGATCCTCGGTGAGAATCAAAGAAATTTGTCCAGGTGAAAATTTGGTTCAAAGTTCCATGAGTCCACCCAGCTTTAAATGGGTCACCTGACTTAAGTTGGGGAAGTAAAAGGCGGCTGTGCGTTCTGCTAACCCCACACAAACACTTTCCTCGGTCCAGATGGCCCGTTAGGGTTAAGGGTGCTTAACCTAAATAGCTAACAGCTAGTTAACTCACATGTGTGTAAATATATAGTAGGTTGGTAGGTCTACTTAAGTGCATATTTAAGTATGAAGGCTTTGTACACATTTATTGCTACTGTTACCCATGCTTCTAAAACGTTTTTCTTTTCCTTTTCTTTCTAACTCAGTCCGACATTGTCCATACTTCAACTGGTCAACTAACTCAGTCTGACATTGTCCATACTTCAACTGGTCAACTAACTCAGTCTGACATTGTCCATACTTCAACTGGTCAACTAACTCAGTCCGACATTGTCCATACTTCAACTGGTCAACTAACTAAGTCCGACATTGTCCATACTTCAACTGGTCAACAAAGTCCGACATTGTCCATACTTCAACTGGTCAACAATGTACCTCGGGGATTTGTTGAAGGTACCTCTCAGCTTTAAATGACCACTTGACTTGAGTTGGGGGGGGGGTGTAAACCCATTTGTATTTAGCGGCTACAGAAACTAACAAATTCTGCACTTCATCTGCACCGAAAAGGCCTTAGGAGCTTTAGGGCACTTCATTATCTAAATAACTAGAAGGGCACAAAATGAACTAAAAATCAACATGTGAAATAATGCATGATATTTGAGGAGACCTGGGATCCCGGGGATTACGCGCTCGACTGGATCTCTAGGGAAAACTGAGAAATGTTTTTTCAGGTTATGGTGAAAGTTAATATTGGATCGGCCGATTTTTGTAGGGAGCGACCGATAGTCGGACCGATATTGGCACTATGGGTTAGTATCGGATCGGCCTTTTTTTGGCTGCCGATACCTTTGTTTGTTTTTTTCACAAATCTCGTAACTCTAAACTGGTTTTGGTTTACAGAGTTAAAGTTTACTTACAGACTTCCAGTTAACTGTTCACCTGAGTGAAGTGATTTACTGATAGGCCTATAATTAAGTATTTTTAATTTTTCAAACTTTTTAAAAAATCTGCTACAAGTAAATTCAGTAAAAATTACAAAGATTAACGAAGAAAATTATTTTAATTTCACCACAACTTTCACAAGTTAGTGAAGTTACAATTAAAAATCAACATTTTTACTTTTTTTTTTGGTTTGATATTAATTATTTACAACTTTATCTTACTTTTCTGTTTGTGTACAAATAAAAAGTAAAAACAACAAATTGTTTGTTATAAGTTAAATTTTAAACAATAAACATGCAGATTTCTGAGATTATGTAGGCATGATTTGTATTTCTGATTTCGATCTTCCGGTGTGTCTTTTCAAATCTTTTGTTCTTCTAATCTTCTTCATCTGCAAGACACCCTTTCATTAATAGCAAAATATCGGTATCGGTATCGGCAAAATGCTGGGGAAAAATATCGGTGTCGGACTATCGGTAAAAAGGCTGGGGAAAAATATCGGTATCGGACTATCGGTAAAAAGGCATATCGGTCGCTCCCTAGAAAGTTCCATCCCTGTCGCCCTTGGTGTGAAAGCTCACTCCATGTCTCTCGTAGTGCCACCATATCTGGTCCTGACAGATTTGATGAATGGGTGGAAACGGAGAATGGGAGGGGGGGGTGGGGATACGTGACAGAAAGAATTTTGTCCTGTTTGAACTTTGGACGATAACATCGTGTGCTGTTGGTAAACAGACCAATTTTTTGACTCAACGGAGATGGGGTGTATTGTGTACTTTGCTGTTGTTACACTTTGTTTCTGGTAGAGCAGGATCTAAGCTGTGTTTTCATTGAGGCAAACGTGACTTATATACCTTCAGCAGTTTACTAGTTGGCGCGTCTTCATAGGCGGGGGCCGGGGGAAGGGGCGAATTTGTTGGGGGGGGAGTTTTGATCAAATAGGAAATGTTTGTTTTTATTCGCTTGGACAGACAATGAGATTGACAAATGGAATGATCAACAGACTGACAAATTAGATAACGAAATGAGATGCGATGCTACGGGCCTGCAATGTGACAGACTGACACGAAGACTGACATACAAACAGCAAGCGGAGATAGAGATGGGCGGACGAAAGAAAGAGTGGGTAGATGAAGAGATAGATAGATAGAAGGTGAAACGTCACTCTGGCAGACAGACATACACACGGAAAAAAGAACATACAAATAGATAGATAGATAGATAGATAGATAGATATAGATACATACATAGATACATAGATACATAGAAAGATACATAGAGATAGATACATACATAGATAGATAGATACATACATAAATACATAGATAGATAGATAGATAGATAGATAGATAGATAGATAGATAGATAGATAGATGCATAGATGCATAGATAGATAGATAGATAGATAGATAGATAGATAGATAGATACATACATACATACATACATACATACATAGACACATAGATACATTGAAAGATACATAGATAGATACATACATACATACGTAGATACAGCCACCGAAGGAATGTTCCACATTCAACACCTATATCCCACTTCATGTACACGACTCATTTATTTGCCTTTCCATTATCTAGATCTCTATACTTGTACAGAAACGCACGCACACACACACACACAGACATAGAATAGAGATTCTACCTGAATAGATCAAGGTCAACTGCACTGAGCTCATCATCGCACGCACGCAAACACACACACACACTGGCTGGTGCGCTAAATTCAATCAACCACAAATCATTAAAGTCTTTTGAAAATGTTTTGTTGAGCACAGAAAGGAAAATGCTGTACTTAACAGATTTGGGGGAAGGTAAATCGGTGTGTGGGGAGTGGGAGGTTGTCATTATCCGTTTTATATACACGCCAGCACAGCGCGTGGGCAGCTTCCCGCCATCTTAGGTCAGTGCTATTGTGTGGGAAGATTCGCGCCAAATTGAAGATGAAGGTTATTGCGTGGGGAATTCCCCCAAACTACAGGTGAATGACACTATTTCATAACTCGTGTCAATACATGCTTATCCTTAGTCAAACCAGGTCACAAGCAACTAATATACAAAAAGGGGAACAACACAATAATCAAACAAGGCATACTTACATACATACTTACATAATACTTACATACATACTTACATACATACTTACATACATACTTACATACATACTTACATACATACTTACATACACACTTACATACACACTTACATACACACTTACATACACACTTACATACATACTTACATACATACTTACATACACACTTACATACACACTTACATACATACTTACATACATACTTACATACATACTTACATACATACCTACATACATACTTACATAATACTTACATAATACTTACATACATACTTACATACATACTTACATACACACTTACATACACACTTAAATACATACTTACATACATACTTACATACATACTTACATACATACTTACATACACACTTACATACACACTTACATACATACTTACATACATACTTACATACATACTTACATACACACTTACATACATACTTACATATACACTTACATACATACTTACATACATACTTACATACACACTTACATAATACAGCTAATATATAATCGGCTAACCTTGGCGTACATTCGACCGCGTTTATAACTTCCGCGACTAAAAATAGTCTGGGGGAATTCCAAAATTTTCGTCTCATTCGGGCTAATTTGGGGGGGGGGGAGAACTACGTAACCACAAACGGGGATACGAGGTGGTGGATTGTATTACGTCACACTTTCGTGTAATTAAAAATAAAAATCAATCAACGTGTTGTAGGAGTCTGCGCTAATGAGAAAGAAGCAAGACACTTTAAAGTATACTCGCTTGCATTTGCGTTTTTGCTATTTCTTGAGCATGATAAAACACAATGAAGAACTGTTTGGAAATGAGTCCTTTAAAAATAATATTCATGAATTAAGATTTTTAAAATATATGGAGTAGTGTGCGCAATATTATGTTAAGTTGGATGTTAGATTCAAAGTTTAATAGTCGGGGGTTGTTTTTGTTAAGCTTCTGTACCCATAATGAGGATTATATTCTTTGGGATGAACTATATAAAATATGAACTTTATTTGTTTAAGTTAAGATTGTGCACCCATAGTGAGGATTGTTTTCTTTGGGATGAACTATTTAACATATGAACTTTATTTGATGTACTATTAAGTGTCCCTATTCTCAAATGTATTTTGGCTACAATAATCTGTTCATGTCCTTGGGGGCCACTGCAAGTATATAGACTGATTGTTAACGCGCTAAAATATATTTTTCACCATTTTAACTACAACTGTGTGCCTAATCGCCGGTCCAGGTACCGGACCAATGATCTAGTTTTTATATTAAAAAATTAGTAATAAATTTATGAAAACATTAAGGCTATGTACTACATACTATAAAATATTATTTAATAAAATATTTATGAGAAAAAAAGAATTATTTTAGTGTCTATTACGTCATGGCAGCATCTTGTGGCCGTTTATTCGGATATCTTTGTATTGACCGATCTTGCATCACTTGGTTTCACCTATGTGATGGTATTGGACACTGCCCAGACAGCAGTGATGAGATTAACTGTGGTAAGTGTTAAAATTTTGAGTTGAATCTGTGCATTCAATGTAAGGTTTTTTAAACTATTTTTTTTTCTTATTTTAAAAAAAAAAACGTCCTCTAAGATTTAAACCCAATCGATGAGATGTGGGAGTAACTGCTTCAAGACCCAGCGACCACCCCTCCCCCCGGGTCACCTATGACAATGCCTCCTACAGTATCAGCAGGCACTGCCTATGACCTCCATTGTGTACCCAAATAACAGAGCAGTAGTTAAGAATTTAAAAAGTTGTAAATATATGTATGCGTGTGTTTCAATAACAACGTATTGTACAAATAGACCAGCTATGTCTTCTGTAAAAACATGTATTTATGTGTTTATGTGTCTACGTATTGTACAAATAGACCAGCTATATATCAGAACAGAGTTTTCTAGGATGTATTCGATGATGTATTTTATACTTCATGATTCATCCACAGGTATACATGATGTTGTACTTTCTAATCTGGTTTACATCTGGAACAAGATTAAAGTTAGTCATCCAGTACTGAATAAAACTTATAATAATAATACTCTACTAGTTGTAGAGTACAGTTGTTTCTATTTGTTTATAAGCAAAGCATCTACCCTCATCTTCTAAACAGAATATGGTTCCATCTTTTTAAAAGCTAATCAATCTCACACGGATGCCCACAAACCGTCAAATTCTTGGAAACTTCACTTTTCTGTTCAATAGCCAGAAACGGCGACTGGGTCGAATCAAACTTATGATTACGGATATAGAATTGCTCTTGAGGGAAATTCTAGACATTCCACTATTATCCAGCGCACTAATCAGAAAGACACTCAATTGTCTGTTTGATTTATATGACAAAAACAAAAAAAAACCGTCTGATAAATTTACTACAACACTTTCTAAGTTATTTGATGTCACCAACGTTAATGGAAAATGGAAAAGCAAGGAGGATAAAGAGCTCTACCAGAGGCAAGTTAAGAGAGGAGGAAAGATTGGTTATTCAATGGTCAAACAAGCTCTTTTAGAATCAATTCACCCAAGAAAACAAATCCGTCTATCCAAAACTCAATCTCAAGCCAGCTTTTCTCTTTCGCAACCTACACACACATACGACTGTCTCAAAACCTATACAAACACATACAAATGTATCACAACCTACATAAACACATACAACTGTCTCATAACCTACACAAACACATACAAATGTCTCAGAATCTTCGGATTCTGAAACCTCTGCTTCTTCCCCCGACTCGACAAACTATTCTTTTACGTCATCTTCTCCTGAATGCAAACCGAAATACCAAAGAGCAAGCACTACAACAGCGGGTTTGCTAGTACTGAAAAACAACATTTCTACACATAAAGCATATGACGTTATTGCAACCATTGCTGAACAGGGTCATGATGTGCCGGTTCCAAGTCAGGCTGGTGTTTGGAAACGATTAATCTCTGAAGGACGGAAAATGAAAACCAAAATTGTTCATAAACTTCAAAGGAAAGATCCCTATTGTCTCCAGTTTGATGTTAAAAGAGTGCAAGGTGAAGAGTATCAAGTAGTTCTGCTAAAAATATGACAACCGAAATCAAACTCGGTATTCTTAAATGTGATAGTGGTTCTACTGCGGCCATTCACAAGGAACTACATAAGCTAATTGATGAATATGATGCTTGGAAAAATATTTGCGTGATAATATGCGACGCACCGCAGTTAGTACTGGTCGTTTGCACGGGATTGTAAAGCTCATACAGGATGATGTCTTGAGCAAGGGCTTTCAGAAGCCTCAATATATTGGCTGTAAGCACCACATACTCGACCTCTTTCTGAAACATGTCATGGATTTTCTTATTCAAGAGCCAACGAGCTAACCAGAACTCAACTATTCCTTCATTGACAAATGAACGCAAAACTATGTCACTCTTCAGGCTGATTACCGCCTCGTTACGACTGATGATGTTATCACAGGCGAGAACCCTGGATGGCGAGATGATTTCAAGTTCTTATATGAATTATGTCAGGCATATCGTCACTTCACGTTGGCATCGCATCAGCTGGAAGAAACTACCAAATTTACACTAGGCAAGATGCGATATATACTATTATAGCATTATTTCTGATACCAGAATGGCGTAACATCCTCGCTCCTGCTTGCAACTTCATCTGCTATGAATGGGCAAATGCTTGATTCCATTTGCAACACTACAATGAAGCATCATTTAATGAACTGTTTACCCCATTTATCAGGGTAAAATGCAAAAACGTGCTATGAAACTGATGGAGGAACGTCATGCAAAATAGAGAAAATTAAAATTTTTAAATCTGAATTTCATAGGAAAAAATAAGGTTTAAACATTTCTGGTACATTCTGTACATATTACTAACTGATCTGTATCTTATTTGGTAATAAAACTTGATTAGTTATTAATATTACTCGTTTGAATTGAGCTAAAAAAAAACTTGTCTTTTTTTGTCAAAAAAAATATTTTTTCCCTTTTTTCTTCCAAAAAAAAGGGGGAGCTGGGGGAACTTTTTAAAAAAATCAAAAATGCAATTTATATTCTTAAATAACACACAAAAGTTCTTCGATTGCAAGTGGTTTCATAAACATATTTTTTTAAACACCCTAGTGTCTACATACTCAATTTAAAAAAAATATAATAATAAAAACAAGCAATTAAGCCTGTTCCATTCTGGACACAGGACGTGTTAGCGCATTTTCATGTTATGTATCAGTACGTATGCTATCTTTCAGTAAATATTTGTAAATTTTGGAAATGTTTATAATTTCAATTGTGTAATGCATATATCTGTAAAAAATAAATTATAAAGACGTTTCTTTATATTTGAAAAAAAAATTATTGTCTCTTAAATCTAACTACAAGTGGTTTGTGGTTACTGAAAGAGGACTCATAATTGAAAACATTCGAAATTATAGTCATTTAATCGTCCGAAAACTCCGTCAATTGTTGCATAGCTCTGATACTTTCAATTAAACTCAGAACACAAGCTTACTATTGCATTTGATGAGTTTCTTAATAAATCTTGGTGAAACTACGTGCTGCAGTATTTCGCACCAAATGAACGGGCTATTGAACGTACAAGGTGTATATATAATATATAAGCCCCTTAGGAGCCCTGAAGCCCGGCCCTCAGAGGTCCTATCGCGAAATGAACTTTTGATGTACACATGGCAGTCCAAGACCTACAAAATGATATATCATGGGTCTAGGACTTATAGTTGCTGAGATATAGGGCGCTCCTTTATTAATATAGCTTATATAGTAAAAAACGGTACTTTATAAGCCCCCTTTTACGGCCCTCAGAGGTCAGATCGCGAAATGGAAATAAGTCATTTCTTGGCAGGCCAAGACCTACAAAATGATATATACATCATGGGTCTAGGACTTATGGTTGTTGAGATCTAGGGTGATGACGGACAGACAAAACGGGGACCTAAAAAAGATCACAGTTCAACCTCCAGTATCATTTTATTATTTCACTTTTTTACTGTCAGATAAACTTTGAACAACAATCACGACCTGTTACCATTTAGAAAATAATAAAAACTTTGCACATATTTGACTACAGATGTAGGTATCAGTTCAATATTGTTGATTTTTACTCAGTCTGGTGTAATCCCAATGCTTTCTGGTGTCAGAATGGAAAATGTGCACCACATTCACACAGATGTAACGGAATTGATGACTGTGGGGACGGAAGTGATGAAATATTGTGTGGTAAGTGTCACATTTTACTTATTGATGTGTTTTTTTATTGTTAAAGACTAACTAAACTTTCTTACTGTGCTAGATTTGGGTCTATGAGATTAAGTCACTTGGAAACCTGTCGACAATTAAATAACGCAATAGAATAAACCATTAATAAAAGTCCATTTGTTACTTCAAAATAAAAACATTCAGTACCTGTCTTAACCTTTTTGGGGCAGAATGTTTATTCAGTAACCACTAGCTGTACCCAGCAAAACCTTTGCATAGAGTTATATCCCCCTTAGGCTTGATCGGTAGGCTAGGTTATTTTTGGTTTCGGGCAGATCCGATTTATTCATGATGTTATTTTAAACTGGGATAACTGTTGTATTAATTCTTTACTGTCGATCGAACGCAGAGCCCAAATCGCTTTTATATATATTATACTACCGTGTTGGCTAATATAGTTATTGTACTGAATACGTAATGTACCAATCAGATATGAACCATAAATGAGTCTTGTTGGACAGTTCCGATGATGTATATTATACACCAATAAAAAAAAAAATAACAAGAAGGACTACCAATAGCACAAAGGCTGGGCAGTGGTCAGTAATCATGTCTTCTGCTGCGTATCCTGAGATAAACACGAAATTCATGCTGTTGGGTTTTTTCTATATTTTGTCCACAAAGATAAAATTAGCCTCCTGAGGGTTTGTGATCGGTGAATCATGTCTTATATTTTATTAAAATCAATCCAAATAATGTTTTAAAAAATGGCGCACATAACATTCAATTATAATATATATATATATATATATATATATATATACTAGTACTTGCCCGTTGCATTCGCAACTAAAGGTTTTATCTCAATAAAATATTGAATATGAGAATCAATAGGAACTATTAACACGGAATTCCAAGTGCATAACAAAAAACTTAGTAAATAGCCGGTTTGAGCATCATCTCTTAGTGAATAACTACTTTACTATGCCATTTTGCAGCACGAAGGCACGATACAGCACCTATTGGTAAATGACGTCATAGAGGATTTTTTTTTTATTTATAGCGACGGCGCTCCCATTCTTCAAAAAAAAAAAAATATCATTGACATGTCATAGATTATTTATAGCGACGGCTTTCCCCATACAGTACGGACGGACGACAAGATAGCTGCTTTATTTAGGAGACATATATATATATATATATATATATATATATATATATATTTATATATATATATGATTCTTTTACAGGTCATCACATTTATAATTTGTGAAAGCATTGTTTAAAAAAAAACATTTAAAATCCACTACCCCCCCCCCCTTTTGCGTGATGATACAATAACTTCACAATAGACAGTGCCTTATGCGGAGATAACATCATAATGGGACATTCTATCATCTAACTTATAAAGCAGCTAAACATGTCCGGGACGGCGGCGGCAGGCGGTGTGTGGGGAATCCGTTCTATAAATAAACGACCTCAAGAAATAAATAAAACAATAGTATTTGAGAAAGTAATCACGCGACCAGTGAGGTGACGAAAACATAATTCTAAATGGCGCTTGCGTCGAATCGATTCGATATTTTCTTTTTCAAAAATCTACAGTTTTAAATAGTTTCTGTTTTTTTTATGAAATTAAAAAGTCCTAAATATTAAATAATAATATATAATATAATTCCAATTATTTTAGTTTTTATTACAACAGATAGCATTTTAATCAGACTAGGTCACTAGCGAGCGCGTTCGTAAATAACCTATGACCTATGACGTCCCGATGGTACAATTTTTTTTTTTGCAGAATGGGAGCGCCGTCGCTATAAATAATAAAAAATCCTCTATGACGTCATTTCCCGATGAGTGCTGTACCGTGCCTTCGCACTGCTAAATGACATAGTAAAATAATTATTTTTTACTTTTCAGTGCATTTTTTCAATGCTTTGTTTTGATTTTAACTTTAATTAGAATTCAGGGCAAAACGCTAAAAATAAAAATCCTCTGTGACGTCAAATAAAAAAAATATTATTCTGCACTTGATTTCACGTAAATCGGCTTCGCATTTGATAATCATGTTCAATTGTTATAGTTTGTTAACATTGTGTACTGGAGGTTATTTTTCCCACGATGGATTATTATTTGATGATGGTTTGTTGGTTATGGCAGACATATCTTTTGACGTATGAAATGTAAGTCATTTCTGTACATAAGGAAGGTGGCATAAATCAGCACCTAATTAAATTAATTGATTAGGAAGGGGTTTAACATTACACCTAGATTTCCCGGGCAACGCCGGGCTAAATATCTAGTGATAAATAAACGTACCGAAGATATAATTGTGTCTCATCTTTTGACAGAATCTTGTAAAAATTCATCATTTCATTGTGCTAACGAAAAATGTGTTCAAAGTACCGTGCGTTGTGACAGCTCTGACCAGTGTGGTGATAACAGCGATGAAAAAAACTGTCGTAAGTATTTAAATTATGCACACACACACACACACACATATATATATATATATATATATATATATATATATATATGCTCTGGATGATATTCACAAAGGGGCGCCAAATTGTATATTTTACATATAATATTTATGATTTTCAAATGGGAGAGGGGGGGGGCGCTCAAAAAGGAATTTTACCCCGTGCGAGAGTTAAGCTCGATATGCCATTGCAGAGTTTATTGAGTGAGAATGGGTATTGGATAAACAACTCTGATGAACAGCGATAAGAGTTTTTTAGTGTCATTGAATGAGATAACTTATGTCTTGCACCATTGGATTATTATGAGAATATGACTTTGTGTTTATACATTATTGATTACTTCCTTGGGTATATTTATTTTACCACTATTTCATGTTGTGTTATTTGATTAAATATTATATGAAACACGAGTGTCAGCAGTTATTCAAATTTACGCCCTCCTACAAGACTATCGTACCTAGCGTTTACAGTTTTACACATCTATTACACATCAGTTCTCACAAAGCTACGTTAAAAAAAAAAAAGACATACGGTGGCAACGGTCCTTCAATAAAAGCATGCGTCACACGGTATGTGTTACAAATGCTGAGTAACTTTGGTGCAAATTCTAGTATATATGTAATCAAAGTACCCCGAAAAGCTTCAATTACAATTACCTGGTCAAAAGTAGGTCAGTGGAGTATGAAGATTTGAAATTTTTTTTTTTTAAATATTTTATTGAATTTAATGGACAGACGTCCCAAACAAATCGATTAAAGTGCATCAAGTAAAATTAAAGTTTGAGTAGATGATTCAAAAACTTATAAATACATCATTGCAATATGCTGTGTACTATAATGTATTAATTAATAAAATAATTTGCATAAAAAATGTATGAGAAATAAATAAAAAAAATGTTCAATGTTTATCACATTACGTCAGCATCTTGTGGCTTTAAGGGATTTCATTGTGGTGACCGAACTTGTGTGAGACAGCTTGACCGATGTGACGGCATAAGACACTGTCCAGATAACAGTGATGAGATTAACTGTGGTGAGTGTTAAATTTTGAGTTGAATCTGTCCATTCAATTACAGGTTTTTTAACTAATTGTACTTTTTTTTTTAAAATTCTACTAAGATTTGAGCCCAATCGATGTGATGGGGGGGTGACCTAATTGTTCAACACCCAGCGACCCGCCCCTCCCCCCCCTCCTCCCCGATCACCTATTTCTGTGATTGACATATACGCTAATGATTAATTCAACTTTATCAATTTCACTCAGCTCATCCGGAACCCAGCCAGACTTGTTTATTACGTCAATCGATAGGATAAAAAAAAAAAGAAGATAACGGTTGAGAGCAATGACATTCGGCACACCGTTGTTTCAATGACATTCGGCACACCGTTGTTTCAATGACATTCGGCACACCGTTGTTTCAATGACATTCGGCACACCGTTGTTTCAATGACATTCGGCACACCGTTGTTTCAAGTATTTAAAATAGCCTCACCATGATCAATGCAAAAAGAATTTATAAACAAAAGCAACCAAACTAATTTAAATTAATAATAGATCATTATGACAGGAACAAAACTTGAACAAACTTGTTTGAATACATATAGAAAAATTAAAAAATTATTGTCCTTCAAACTTGTGTTAATTTCAATAAAATATTTTATCTACTAGCATATATATATATCATTGTATGTATTTAGATTTTTCAAACTAATTATTTCTCTAAATCACTTGATAAAAGTTCAATTCACTCCATATATCTATTAATATCTAATTCTTTAACTTTATAATTTGTGAAAATATATCTTGATTAAGAAAATTTTTTTCTATCAATAACTCCATTAGTGTGATGAACGAAAACAATGTCCTATGTTCAGATTGAGAACATCATTGCTGGTACGATTAAAAAAAATAGAAGTACCCAAGGTATATCTACAACCACAAATACTCAAATTGCAATTACAATCATATGTACCAAAGTGCAACAACTATCATATGCAACAAAGTTGCGACTACACTCATACGCACCAAAGTTGCAACTACACTCATACGTACCAAAGTTGCAACTACAATCATATGTACCAAAGTTGAAAGTACAATCATATGTACCAAAGTTGCAACTACAATCATATATACCAAAGCTGCAACTGCAACCAAGAGCAAGAACTGTAAGATGTTTCACAATAATAATCCAAATATAAATAAATCTGTTCATGTATGTGTGAGATATAATATTTTGCGCCCTACTCCCATACGCCCTGTCAGAGCCCCCCTACATTTATCGGCGCCCTGTGTGGCAGCATAACTCGCAGTACCCTTGTGGCGCTAGTGATATCAATATCTATCTTTAACTATATATGTATATATAAACACACATACACATATATATATATATATATATATATATATATATATATATACACACACATACACACATATATATATACACACACACACATATATATATATATATATACGCACAGACAAAAATTGTTTTGAATATATACAGTGGATTCCGCTTAATTGGGACACCGCTTAATTGGGACAGCCGCTTATTTGAGACAAATCTCAAAGAAACCAAACCAAGAAGCCAATAGTAAATTTGTATGTTTAATGGGGACAGCCGCTTAATTGGGACAAAAAGCCTCGGTCCCGATGTGTCCCAATTAAGCGGAATCGACTGTATATCAGGTGATAAAAAAAGAACTATTTCAATGTCTATTTCAATACGTCAGCATCTTGTGGCACTTCAGGATTTCTTTGTACTGACCGAACTTGCATCAGACAGCTTGACCGATGTGACGGCATAAGACACTGTCCAGACATCAGTGATGAGATTAACTGTGGTGAGTGTTAAAATTTTGAGTAGAATCTGTGCATTCAATTTAAGATTTTTAAACTATTTTTGTTCTTATTTTAAAAAAAAAACGTCCTCTAAGATTTAAACCCAATCGATGAGATGTGGGAGTAACTGCTTCAAGACCCAGCGACCCTCCGGGTCACCAATGACCTCCATTGTGTACACAAATAACAGAGCAGTAGTTAAGATTTTAAAAAAAGTTGTAAATCTATGTATGCGTGTGCTTCTATATCTACGTAATGTACAAATAGACCAACTATGTATCAAAACAGAGTCTTCTTGGATGTATTCGATGATGTATTTTATACTTCATGATTTATCCATAGTGTCGTATCTCTTCGGAAGGCTAAATACTCTTTTGAGTGTTGGGAGCTTAGTATCTTAAGTACTCTTCAACTATTATTTGCAGACTAATTGAAAGTGTTTAAGACATTCATAAATCAAATCATTTCATGGTTTATTTTGTGGTTGTTTGAAATCTTCTTGTAGTTGAATGTAGCGGCGATTCATTCCTATGTAGCAATAAAAGATGTATCAGAAATAGACAGATGTGTAACGGACAAGATGATTGTCAGGATAACAGTGATGAGGTGAACTGTGGTGAGTTGATATATACGTCTAAATTAAATGATAAGTCAAATATGACGTGAGAGGGAAGCTATCTGTGACTGAGTGGTATGTGACTGAGTGGTATGTGACTGAGTGGTCTGTGACTGAGTGGTCTGTGACTGAGTGGTCTGTGATTGAGTGGTCTGTGATTGTGTGGTCTGTGATTGTGTGGTCTGTGATTGAGTGGTCTGTGATTGAGTGGTCTGTGATTGTGTGGTCTGTGATTGTGTGGTCTGTGACTGAGTGGGCTGTGATTGTGTGGTCTGTGACTGAGTGGGCTGTGATTGTGTGGTCTGTGACTGAGTGGTCTGTGACTGAGTGGTCTGTGATTGTGTGGTCTGTGACTGAGTGGTCTGTGACTGAGTGGTCTGTGACTGAGTGGTCTGTGACTGAGTGGGCTGTGACTGAGTGGTCTGTGACTGAGTGGGTTGTGACTGAGTGGGTTGTGACTGAGTGGTCTGTGACTGAGTGGTCTGTGACTGAGTGGTCTGTGACTGAGTGGTCTGTGCTTGAGTGGGTTGTGACTGAGTGGGTTGTGACTGAGTGGTCTGTGACTGAGTGGTCTGTGACTGAGTGGGCTGTGATTGTGTGGTCTGTGACTGAGTGGGTTGTGACTGAGTGGGTTGTGACTGAGTGGTCTGTGACTGAGTGGTCTGTGACTGAGTGGTCTGTGATTGTGTGGTCTGTCAATGAGTGGGTTGTGACTGAGATTACTGTATTTTGGATGCCGCGATACTTCTGAATGCGAGTTTAACTCGTGTGGAAATTGTTCGAATTCCAAATCGTTTAGGTTTTAAATAATATTATTTCCGTTATAAATGATTTAAAATAAATGGATAATAATAAAAAAATTAATACAAACTGTCATTTATTGTAAAAAAAATACACATGATTTTTATAAAATCATTTCGCGCCAGGTAAAGCCTTTGTTCATTACAAACTTGGGTAGAGCAATAATCGTAACTCAAAATATCATCTAAGATTAATTTTACATAAGAATCCCCAAATCATAATCTAACTTCTGACGTCCGTCCTTGACCTCGCAATAAAAAGAGTTCAGATATAAACTGACATCTTCGTCATGTTATAAAGTACAATGAGTTACTAACTGTCGGGACATATTAATATAACCATTATGTATAGTTATATATTTCTGTTATAAGGTCAATTTGTTTTTGTTTTTTTTTATCAATTTCTGTTATGTTTTTTTAAAGAATTCAACTTTTAAACAAGTCAACTAGGTCGATAATTTCAAAAGTAAGACAATACAAACTTGAGCACTGGTACATGCTAATATTGTTCGTCTGAATTCATTGGACAACAATTTCTTTCGATTTTTCCCCGAATGTATGCATGATCATTATATATATATATATATATATATATATATATATATATATATATATATATATATATATATATACTAGTTGTACCCTGCAAAATATTTGCTTAGAGTTATATCCCCTTAGGCTTGATCGGTAGGCTAGGTTATTTTTTTGGTTTCGGGCAGATCCGATTTTTTTTTCATGGTTGTATTTTAAACTGGAATACTGTTGTATTGATTCTTTACTTTCGATTTAACGCACACTGGAAATGAGTATTATTATATATGATGATTAGTCTGATAGCAAAGTCAATAGTCGTACTGGGTTCAATCGCTGGCTAAGTCAGAATATATTTGCCGCTGAGTTGGAGAAAAGGTTAAGCCAACCAAGTCTATAAGCCTACATCAAGTGAAGTGTACAATTGGAGTGAAAATGACCGAAACATTTATCAAAGCGTTAAACATTATAGTTCTGCGAAGCCAACGCCGAACCTAGGGATTTGTGGCTTAGCTTCTTCGGGGGGTCCCTGCATTTTGACATGAGATAATGTCCTTAATATTTTATTTTAAATAATATTTTTGCCCCCCCCCCCTCAAGCTGGGATAATACCTAAAAAAATGTGCATATGTTATAACATTTATCCCAAAGAGAAAAATCCACATTATGGGTTCAGAAACTTAACAAAAACAACCCCCGACTATTAAACTTTGAATCCAACATACAACTATAGCCTACATGATTTGCGGTTACAACACCTTATCATTGATAAATCTTGATTCATTCATAATATTTCAATGGATTCCTTTCCAAACAGTTCTTCATTTTATGTATTATGATGTTCAACATGACGTATTTAAAAAAAAAAGAGAGACGTGAGTGCCTTTCAGTTAAACAAAACGCTACGTGTTTAGCAGCTGGTGTATTTACTGTTATACACATTGTAGTATAGCACAACATATCAAATTGAGAATTAACTAAGAAAATATGACCAACCCGGCAGTGCCGAACCTACGGATTTTGGGGGCCGGGAGCTTGGCTTCTTTGGGGGCCCCTGCAATTTGACATTTGACAACATAACCTAAGATAATGTACTTAATATTTAATGTAAAAAAAATGTGGGCCCCCCTCAAGCTGTGGCTTGGGGCACTTTTGAATTCTGACCCCCTCCTCACACCCTAGGTACACCTCTGTGTGAAGACCCCATCATAAATGGGTTAGTTTTCATTGTCAACATTATGCACGGCGCCACTCAAACTCTACCCTAACACAATTCATTCATGTGACGTAATGGTACAAAAAAATTTTAAAAAAAATTGTGACATAGTTTTAGGTTAGTGGTAAAGGCAAATAATTGTACAGTAGATATAGACATATTTTAGAAATAATAACAAACTGAACAATATAAATATTACATTGTCTTGAGATATCCATAATACAAAATTTGTTTGCTTTAAAATTAAGATTGTGGAAAATAATAAAAAATATTAATTGAACGATTTCTGTAGATATTTCTCCTATGATCGCTTCTCATTTAATAACAAATTGAACACCATAAGTGTACTACATTATCGTGAGATATACATAAGAAATTCGTCTCTGAGTAAACGTCAGCTAGCGTCTTGTATATCATAGATAATCGCGTGATGATATTGGGAAATTGTAACCTAAAACTATTGAGGTCTCCTCCGTCCTCTCCCTCTTTTAATATAAAAATAATCGCGTCGTGTAGCACTGGTAATGATCATCAATTTGTCCATTACGATACTTCACATATAAAAGATAATATCTAGATGCACCTACCATTGGTCCAAAAGGATTTTCTCGTCCAATTGGAAAGTCAATGGTGAATTGTGAGAAGCTTCCCGTCGTTGACTACATACCAATACACTGTGTTCTTACCGTCGAGTTTAAATTCCGACGACTTAAGTACAGATCAGAAATACCTGTTCGACTTGTGTACTGCTGTAAGTGTTGGCATTTGTCCCGTCGACCATTCACTTCGCTATCCTGGTCTTATCAACAATTCAAGGTGGTTAACAACAGCCAATCTTATACTACGTATGTATGTTGCCACAAGAAGCCCGTCGGATGAACTGAAGACGATTGTTACCTTCATCGTAACAGTTTATCCACCAGCATGGTTTGAAATAACTAATATTCCTTCATGTAAAATCGGCGCTCGACATGCCCATAATACGATACTGAAATCACGCTGCCTCACAGACGATATGAAGAAAGTTGTTGACCCGGTAATTCAGCACAACGCATTCTTCAGTCATCCAGAAAACATGTTGCTTGCGATGCTTACAGATGAAAGATCAGATATACGTGAGTTAGCTCTGCAACACATAATTAAATCCAGAAAGCAGAAACGCATGAGTTCAGTTAAATCATTCTGTGTGCTAGTAATCAACTTTGAGGCTACTAGCAACATAGGCATGATCGATTGGCCGAAAACTCCTATCACAGAGCCTCCGATCGTAATTGACATTTACGACGATACGTTGTTAAAACTGATTCAGGAAGAAGATACACTAAGATTGGATTTCACCCGCTATCCTTGTCACACCCAGTCAGTAGAGAGACATATCAAGTTAGTTACAAAATCTTCCAGTGTGGTGTGTGGTCCAGTAAAACGCGACGGATTCATAATAGCACGCTTGGATTCGAGATCGAAAATGCCAAAACTGGACTCCAAAGCCCAACACCATTTGTAGCTATAAAAACAAGTTTGACAGTTTGCATGTGTTTTCCCTTCAAATATATGGTCCTTTTTACTTGTAACATTTGTATAGACGGTTAAAAAGGTAAACAACAACATGAATATGTTGCATATATAAAACTTGGTTTTTTAAAGATTATTGTTTTCTTATCAAAATATGCCTATACTTTAGGTCAACTGTGGAACCTTAAGATATGCTATAAATTGTCTTGTTTTTTGCCACATTACTAACTGGATGAGTTAGAAAATTTTTATAGCTATCCAACCAAGATATTCAGACATCTTTTTTTTTCTCTCAGCCCTAGTGTATAAGATTCATAACTGGAACATAAATACTTTCGAAATGTAAACAATGTTATTTAACTCTTAAATTCTAGTGGTAATATAATGTGACTGTGAACAGAAAAGTGTTTCATGTTTGTGTGTAATAAGTGACTGAGTACAGGCTTAATAAAAGAAATTATTTTCAAATAAATGAAAGTGGGTTTGTATTTCATGACGTACTTTATAAGCTGTTGTGTTTTGTCTTTTAGTTAATTGTAGCGGTGATTCATTCAAATGTAACAATAAAAGATGTATCGGAAATGAACTGAGGTGTGACGGACAAGATGATTGTCAAGATAACAGTGATGAGGTAAACTGTGGTGAGTTGATATTTATGTCTAAATTACAGTTTTATATGATAAGAAATATCTCAACAATCAAAAATCTATTTCATATCATGTCTTTGAAATAATATAAGATAATAATGATTAAATAAAGAGATATAAAGTTCTCTTTTCAAAAAAAATATAATTTTAACATCATTACAATTAAAAAGAAAAAAAAATTAATAAATATTAATACAATATACAATGGCGTTATCAATTCTATCGATTATTAGTATCATTTATTGATTTCGCTGTTTGATACTGAATATTGTTTAATGGTTTATAAATTCTAGTATAACATCAGAAATTATTTCATTAAACAAAATTATTAAGTCATTAAACTGTATTCAGTATCAAATTGCAAGATTAATAAAATATATTTGACTAAAATGAACACTTCTATTTATAACTTTAGTCTGTGACCAGTACCAGACGTCTAAAAACAAGACTCTAGAATGTACTAATAAGATATCACGTGACGTCAACTTTTGTTTTGATTCGTCTAAAGCATCTTATTGTTGCCAGACTTGTTACGGTAAGAAAAACATTTTATGTACAGTTAAAATTTAAACTATAGTTGACTAATATATAGATGTAAGTATTCAGACCAGATATGAGCTCGTATCGTAGACATTTGTTGTATTATAGATTGTGTTGTATTATAGACTGTGCTGTATTATAGACTGTGTTGTATTATAGACTGTGCTGTATTATAGACTGTGTTGTATTATAGACTGTGTTGTATTATAGACTGTGTTGTATTATAGATTGTGCTGTATTATAGATTGTGTTGTATTATAGACTGTGTTGGATACAAAGACAAGTTTATTTTTGTTTGTCGATCATTTTAATATTTCAATTTGAAAAATCTATTTTTCCGATATACGATGGATGGTCATGCGGTAAAGCGCTCGACTATCAATCTAAAGGTACCTGGTTCAATCTCCGGTAAGGACCAATGGATATTTCTGGTCATGACTTAAGTCCTCGCTATATCTCCCATGGTTCCTCCAAAGGTCATCGCACTTACGAACATTTACACAGATGCGCACACGCTAGCTCTCCCCAGCTCACTCTTAAAATATTTCTTAAACATTTCACACAACACTCCTGTCACTCTTGTCACTCCTGTCACTCCTGTCACGTAAACTTTGTATCAGCAACCCTCACATCACCAATAATTTTGGATGTCCGGCGGAGACGTATCCACCGTCACGAGCCATTGGTTTTGTGGTTTAACGGGCGTGCCATTAGATTGGGAGAAGGGGGGGGGTGTTATGAGAAGGGTTGGGGGGTTGATATAACACGGGAAGAAAAGGGGGTGGGGCTTGAACGGGAAGATGTCGTAATACAGTTTGTAACACTCGTTGACGAAAGTATTCAAATGTTTAGTGAGTTTGTAATCTGCTTTATCTCCCCCTACGTATTCTGTTTTCTCTCCCATTCCGTAAAATAATATCACTCGCGTTAGTACGAAGTGACGTCATGTCTATTAAAAATAATGTTATTTTTAATTTCTTTGCATGGCGCGTTTATATCAATTCAAATAAATTCCTGTCCTCAGCCAATAATATTGTAGATTTATTACCTTCATTAAATACTTTCTCGAAACATTCCCCTGATCTTCAGTGCCAACATGTCTACGGTAAAAATGCAATCTTTGTATTGGTAAATATATATATTTCTTCAATATTAATTAGTAGCTTTAACCCTGAAATATATTGACAAATATATGTATGTTTGCTTTTTTTATAACGAAGTTAAAATTTTATTTGTTTTTTTTTCCCTGATATTATATCATACAGAGAGCATTACATATTGACATTCACACAAACCCATCTTACATCTGTTCAACTTTACCTTGCTACGTGGATAATAACAGTATCAAAGTTATCGCCGCTGCGCCCGGAACGATATGTGGATCTGGAAAAGTAAATTTAGATTTTTTATTCCCTGACAAAAAAAAATAAAACAGTCTTATCTTTATACAGTTATTGATTCTCTAAATGATTATCTAAATGATTCTCTAAATAATTCACTTAATGATTCTCTAAATGATTCTCTAAATGATTCTCTAAATGATTCTCTAAATGATTCTCTAAATGATTCACCTAATGATTCTCTAAATGATCATCTAAATGATTCTCTAAATGATTCACCTAATGATTCTCTAAATGATTCTCTAAATGATTCTCTAAATGATTCACCTAATGATTCACCTAATGATTCTCTAAATAATTCACCTAATGATTCTCTAAATGATTTTCTAAATGATTCTCTAAATGATTCACCTAATGATTCCACAATAACAGGTAAAAATAACAACTATGTAATGTATCTGTAAAGCCATTTCATGATATAGATTCTTCGCTCGTGACTTTTTTATTTCAAAATCAATCCCAATCAATTCTAAGTCTTATAAGGCAACTGTCTGTGATTGGCTGAAAGTGGTTATGTGATAGAATTGAAAGCATTTTATTCAAATTTCTCTGTTTAACCAAGCATAAAGAAATGTTGTATTTAAAATTATAGAGTTCAAAAACTGTAAACAATATTTAAAAAAAGACGCGACACATGTAGAATAGAAATGCCCAATTCATGCGCGCAGTTAACAAATGTTACATTGTCCACTGTATAGATAACGAACTCATTTACTGTTGTTGTTCTTTGTAAACATACGATGTGACATTTTCAGATATTTAATAATTTCATGCGCGAAATTCCGCACCAAGCCGAACAGATATAAATATATATGTGCGTATGTGTGTGCTTGTGTGTGTGTGTGTGTGCGAGTGTGTGGGTGTGTCATCTCAGTGTATGAGTAGTGCAAAGCAAATTCTGACCCAGTCGGCTTTAATCTCATGATTGTATTTAATTAGTAAACCTGTTTCCAGCCTGTGGCTATTTTCTTTGTTACAGATTTGTATACATGGGAAATGTGTTTCGCACCTTTCAGCACTGTACATCACAGGTAAATGGATCAACAAATCCTTCTTTGTCTTTATATCAGTACAACACAGAATATATGTTTATTTAAAATAATTACGTTCTGCTGTCCCATTCCTTTTTGAAACACAGCCATACATAAATGTATGTTCAGTTTACACAGACTATAGTAGATATTGTGTTATATTTCAGAAAGATGTATGTTCAGTTTACACAGACTATACTTGATATTGTGTTATATTTCAGAAAGATGTTTGTTTGGAGATGACTCATCATTTGAGTATAACAATATAAAATGTAAGGACTTGAACCCAACAACACAACACTATTGTCATATGACTAAAATAAAACAAAGTTGTCAGACATGTCAGAAGTTCTACCTGCCACTGACTGGTAAGTTGGAGTCCGGCAATGTTTCAAATAAAAATATGTTTTAAAAATCTAATTATATTATTTCAATCTAACATAGTATTATATTTAGCTTTATTTTTTTTTCTAAATACCGCTTTTAACTTAATCAGGGGAGGGTACTCATGTTGAAGTCTTAATCCTATGTGTGTATGATGTCCCCTGCAAGGATGTGAAATTTATCCATTCGATCCTATAAACCAGTAATGGAACTGTTGTTTTATGGTGCCCTTCTTTTTCTCCCCACCATGGCTGATAGTGCAATGGCCATTAAAGCACCACGGGTAAAAAATAGCGGGAACTTTAACCATGACATGAACAAATCCATTAGTCCCCATCAAAGATCGAACCAGGCACCTTCAGGTCAACCGTGGAGCGCTTTACCACACGACCATCCGTCCCTACTGAAAAACAAAATGTTAAAATATTACCCACCTAAATGGGGAAACATTTTTAGGTTTTTATACCCACCACGGCCGGGAGATAGAGATTTTATCTTATCAATGCAGAGACTTCATACAAATATGGAGGCACCACGGGAGACATCGAGCGAACTTCAACCAGAAATATATATTCCATTGGTTCTCACCTATCGCGAGGGCCTTCTTCGATGTGCTCCGGCCTCGTGGATGTCCTTTTTCTGGTACAATAAAAAAAACATATACGTCCCTGAATAAATAAACCAGCAGCCCGTGAATGTCAATGTGGCGTAGAGATTGTTGAAGTATTTCCACTGCTTATCAGAAACTTTCATTCAATGAGCAATGTACAATGATAAATAACAACCAATCTTCGCTTTGTCTGGTGAGTACATTTTGTTTTCCAATATTTCTCTGTCCAACTTCTGATTTAGAAGTTACATTATTTCATTGATTCTAATCTTAGTGGTTTTACTAACCAGCACTCGTGGATAACATTATCTTTAATTTTGAACTGTACCTATTTCCCCTCCCCTATGACGTAGAGTAACTCGATGCAGTACACGTCTTCAATTTGCACGTCACTATCTTGTACTATTCCGGGGAAAGAAACTTGTGAACTTTATCTGGCGGCTGCTGGAACTAAATGTGGGGAGGGTAAGGTAGGTTAGTTTTTAACATTTGAAGTAAAATGAATTAAATAAACAGCTGTGTAAGTTTAATTCAAAGAAACATGTCAGTGAATTGTCTAAACAATGTTTGTAGTGGTGTGTTGGAAGCTATACCCGTAAAAAATAAAATGACAGAAAATGAAGATATGTCAAGTTCAGTAAGTGTAACATATTATGGTTTGTTTCGTTTCTACAATCAGGTTTGTCTCCATGGTGATTGCCAATTAAGATTATCAAACATCAAAGGTAATATTTCTTTCATTTCTGTGAAAGTTTCGATAATGTGCAGAAAGGGCCTATACGCTAGGCCGTCCTTATGGTTAGGTACACATGGTGGCTGCATTATAATAGGACATTAATTTCAACGAAGGGCAACTTGAGCAATATTGTCTGGGGGGGGGGTTCTTGGCTACAGTGATTCAACAGTTTTGAGTTGCTTGAAATAGCCTCAGTCTTCTTGGACACTTTATAATTTTATTTGTACTCGAGCATTTCTTGAGTACGTTTTTACAGTACTGTAGTATTACTAATACTTGTACACTGGGTAATTGTACTTACACTTGCAGCTTTGGTACTTTGTGCTTGCCAAAAACTCTCCGATTGTATGGCCGAAAACTCTCGTATTACATGGCCTAAAACTCTCCAATTACATGGCCTAAAACTCTCCAATTACATGGCCAAAAACTCTCCAATTACATGGTCAAAAACTCTCCAATTACATGGCCAAAAACTCTCCAATTACATGGCCAAAAACTCTCCAATTACATGGCCAAAAACTCTCCAATTACATGGCCAAAAACTCTCCAATTACATGGCCTAAAACTCTCCAATTGCATGGCCAAAAACTCTCCTATTAGATCATCCCACCCCCCGAAAATAAACTCCCCTGTCCTATGGCCCGTAATTTGTAGCCCTTTCAATCTATGAAATTTTGGCCTTATGAGAGCTGCCAACTGTCATAAAGTTTAGCCCGTGACAGGTGGCATGTACCAAGGAGGCCCTGCCACGTGACTAGCTAAATTAAACAAGTCTCTTTAGAAGTGTAGGCGGGGGCCATTTTAGTGGGGGCCCCCTAGGCAGCTGAGGTATTCGCCTATCCTTAAGAGTGGCCCCGTTTACATAACACTAGACTTTTAGAATTTGATTTGCTATTTAATATTTTCCACATTGATCCATTCATAAGCATAAAACTAAATTTTATTGTTCTTTAAGGGTAGTGAAGTTAAATTTTGACTTATGAATATTTCTCTCGCCACGTTAAAACTATTATTTATTTCCTTTAAATATCACAGACAGAAATTATTTGACTTATCTTATTGGGACTGTGATGTGTACTGTTGTATCTATGGCAACTGCATTTGGTATATATTTGATTAAAATGTATGGTAAGTCCCTCTAGTAAATATTAGTTTAGTCACAGTTTAGTGTAAGTGTTTAAAAAACTACTCGCTGTAATTTATTCAATGTTCTAACTTAAAACTTTAAATCTGTATCCAGTACTAAAGTAGATGGATTCAGTTTCTTTATTATTAATTTCTCTTTTCAACAGAAAGATCTCATCCATCAGTACGAGGTAAAATAAAAATTATATATATATATATATATATATATATATGCGTGTATTTGTGGGTGTGTATGTGTGGGTAGGTGTGGATGGGTGCTATTCAATACATTTTTTACAGTAGAATTTAACAATTAACCTTTTAAATGACACATTAGATGTCCAATTTTCACCAGATGACACGTATGAAGATGTCCATTTGGAGTTACGTCTAGTGCAGAAGACTGAACGTAATGGGGAGATGGGGTCAAATAAACAAGGGCAGGAAATGAAAGACAATGCAGGTGAGTACAGGGCCATTATTAAATATAGGTCAACCTGGTGGCTGACAAGGGCCCCCACTGCTTAGAAAAGAACTCTCTAGAACGTTCATGTTTCTTATCAGATTGATATGAGCACTTGCTAATAGGCTAGGGCTAGAATGATATAAAAGCTGAAGGCGGGAGGGTATTTCAGTGGCCCTAGCCTTAATAGATTAATTGGGCCCCAAAACTGCTTTGCCTAGGGCCCCAAATGTACTTTTGCCCAAACACACATAACGTTCTTTTAAAAGTAAACAATAGAATTTCAACAATAAATAGTTATTCAGTTCATTTTATTCTATAAATCTATGAAATACGACCTGTTGATTTGATTTAATTCTTTTTATTATTGTTTTTAGACTTGATCTTTTATTTTAATGTATTACAGATCAATATGTGTACCCAGATGGCAGTGAAGAAATACTTACATATAATGATGAAATAACATCTGTATTGACACAAACAGACTTGAGGGAAAATCATGGAGAAGGTAAATATATAACTTCAGCATCTTAAAATCATGAATTGATTATATTTATTAAACAAATTAATTTCAGTAAAATTCCTGGCTACAGTTTTTTAACTTTAATATTGTCGGTTAATTTATTTATCATTTTATTTTTTGTAATTACACATTGATTTGATTATTATTATAAAAAACAAATTATATGTTTCAAGTGTATAAAGTGGCTCATGAAATTTAAGGATGATTTTTACATTTTTTGAGATTATTTAGCAACCTACGTGTGTGTGTATTTCATGTCACAGGTGCGTCATCACAGTTGAAAGACGCAGACGTCACTAACTTCGTGACTCCAGGTTTGTATCACAACATGTACCACTGTCCAGATGTGAGTGAAGGGGAAGTAACTAACAATGACTACAATGTACCGGTTCAAAGGTCAAACTCTGACTACATTTGTCCAGTTGATCATGTCCACACTGGGGATTGGAACCTCGAGACGCAAAGTACGTTTTGGATATCAGACGTAAACATTTTATAGAACTAGAACTAGTGTATAATGAACGCTCTAAGTCAAAAGATGTATAAATGATGTATGAATGTTGAATAGGATTTTGTTGTATGGAGGAATAAAACATGTTCAAAAGTAAAAATAAAATATTTAGAGAAAACTTTTGAAACCAAACGCATTTATTTATACATTTATGTATTTAAAAAAGTGAACTTGAAAACGTCTTCAACTTTGTGGAAAATTATCATTGTGTGTGTACAGTTTCAATTAATAGTTAAATCAATTTAAGTTTCAAAAGATTTTATGTCAGTAAAAGATATAATTTATTCCACATCTAAATGGAAATAATATATGTGACTTAAAACCTTTGTTGTCATATTAGGATTTTATGTTAGGCTTACCCTGACTTATCTCCGATAAAGCTTTATACGCCATCTTGACCTATTTAGTTGTACTGAAGTAAATTGTTTAGTTTTATTTTTTCTTTATTATTTGTTACAATGACGTATAATTCAATGCTACATGTAATCAGAAATAATATTGATCTGCAGAAGTGGTCAAAAAGAACACATGGCCAGAGAGGACAGGAAAATGGGACATATCTGTACCCAAACCAACAGGGAAAGTGCAGTCCAGCTGGTCAGACGAACCAAGACGGGTGAAACAAGGTCAAGGGACAGACCACATTACGGAAAGCACACGTTGTTACACAGCATCAATTGATGGTCAGCTATGTTGTAGAGGACTGGACACAGACTACATAACACCAGTTGATGGTGTTGAAATATATACTGATGGTCAGCTATGTTGTAGAGGACTGGACATCGACTACATCACACCAGTTGATGGTGTTGATATATATACTGATGTTCAGCTATGTCGTAGTGAACTTGACACTGGCTACATCACACCAGTTGATAGGGTGGACATATATATGGACACTCACCCACAGAATATATTTCCTATTGAGAGCGCATCACTATTTAAAAATTCATCTATCAACTACTAAATAAATGACGTCATTTCTGTTATTTTCCTTATTTTTTAGCTTAGCCCTAAAATATAAATACACAAAATATTGACATACAAATATGGGGCAGATTCGGAACAAATCTTATTTATACATGTCAAGATTAAATGTTTATAACAATGTTCAACAAACTAAATACAATTATAAAATATCTTTAAACAAAAACTAATACATGTTTACTATTTATAGTAACAGTTCGTCTGTACTATTTATAGTAAGAGTTCGTCTGTACTATTTACTATTTATAGTAACAGCTCGCCTGTACTATTTACTATTTATAGTAACAGCTCGTCTGTACTATTTACTATTTATAGTAACAGCTCGTCTGTACTATTTACTATTTATAGTAACAGTTCGTCTGTACTATTTACTATTTATAGTAACAGCTCGTCTGTACTATTTACTATTTATAGTAACAGTTCGTCTGTACTATTTACTATTTATAGTAACAGTTCGTCTGTACTATTTACTATTTATAGTAACAGTTCGTCTGTACTATTCACTATTTATAGTAACAGTTCGTCTGTACTATTTACTATTTATAGTAACAGTTCGTCCGGACCCCCTGCTTATTTGCTCTACTTAGTAAAATGTATTACCTGTCCCCCCCCCTGCTATTACCTGGCCCCTGCAGTAGAATTTTCACGCTACGGGGCTAGTTACCATTTTAGGGATAGATAGGGTGAATTAACGTTAGGTTTATTTAATTTGTTATAATTTAAAAGGTAAAAAGCTCAGTCCTCAGCAAACGTTGAGAATTAGACCTATCTTAAATCACATATGTCATAATGTTCTACCTGGACACATTCCTAACCTTGGCACTTATTAACAGTAACACCAACATTAACTTTACTTAATTTTACATTACCATAATCTTAACCGAAACCCTAGTACAAACACTCATGTACATTATATTATTTAACCATGATTGTTAAAACAGTATATTTTTGGTTAGCGTATATTGTGCGATAGATAGTAATTAAAAATCGGTAGTAAAAGGTTTGAAACTACTACCTCATATTCAGTGGCGCAACCAGCAAAAAAAGTGCTGGGGGGGGGGGGCTCACATATTGAAAAAAGACAGTTTGACAGTCTTTTTAGTAACTTTATATAGTAAAGTATATATTGATGATTCGGTCTGGAGGGGGGGGGGGCTCGTTATGCTGAGGTGATGGTCAATGTGTTATTTTTCTTAAATAAACAATATGCAGTTACAGACCTTAGCTCTACACTAGGAAATGTAGTCAAACTACCAGCGAGATGCTTTAGAAGCCAAAGAAAAAATCACAAACCTCATAATGTACAGGTAAAAGGAAAAATATATGATACTATAATAAAATATGTTACTTATTTAACATTTTTTAAAGTGAAAATATCCGGTGATTTTTCGGTGCGAGAAGGGAATTTATATATGTACAGCCAGATACAAATGTTTGAAAAATGACAAATTAACAAAAAACATAACCTTTTGGTTGAGGGAAGTCGGACTACAAAGAGTCATATTCAAAATGTCAACTTTTATACATTGGTATACAATTGTACTTTTTTACTGACTTGAAGTTGTATGCATCAAACACATGTTTAAATGTTTACAGACAGTACAATAAAATATTATAATTAAAATGTCGAGAGCATACACTAGTGTTAGCAGTGGTCTTTTATTATAAAAATTATATCGTATAGTATTAAAAATCAGAAAAACATTGTTATAGTTTTAACTTTTAAGATAATGATAAATAATCACACTGAAAAATATATTAAATTTTGATTATTTGATTTTCATTATTAAAATTAAAAGAATAGCGGCAACAGAAATTTATTATTCGCAAAATTCGCGTACATTAATTGGTTCCGGAATAGAGAGCTGCACGGGATCAAAATCACACCCAGTCCCACCCACTCCCGCGTTTTCAAAACCAGTCCCACCCGCTCCCAAAAGAAATTCCCCCCCCCAGTCCCACCCGCTCCCGCGAAAATTTTTCCCAATCCCACCCGCTCCCGCGAAAATTTTCCGAACCCCACCCGCTCCCATCAAAAAATATTCTATTGTAACTCATAAAAAATGGTTTAAAAATTTGTTTGTAGAAATCCTCTCGAAAAACATACATGAAAAACATTTAAGATAATAAGTAAAATAAACAGTTCTACAGTTTAAGTTCATGTAAAAATAAGATGTCATTAACACTTTCTGGAGATTTTTTTCTTTCTCCACAACATTACCCAAATGCCTTGAAACAGTTGTGGCACAAGGCAAAATCTAATTAACAGAACATTCCCATATTTTGCACCAATGTTTATCAACTTTGCAGCCAATTTTAGGAAAGCACAGCCTTCGACAAATGAAAAGGGCCTGATGTCTTCAGCGCACATTGAAACAAGGGTGTTTTCGATTTCTGTTTTAACCCGAACTTGAACCTGTTTAACAATCTTCTCTTGACTTGGAATGAAGCAAGTCATTGATGTAATTTTTGGAACTGGTGATCTGTTTATACAAATTCGAGATGCGTCCACAGACCATTCGTACCATCGCGTGCCTTCCAAGTTATAATGGTATCGTATCTTGTAATACCGCGAATGGCACATCCTCACCATCCAAGCGCAAACAATTGAAACTTTCCCAAATATTGCTCTTACCACTTTTATTTACGTAAAACTAAATACGCTCGCTTTTTGCGTAAACTGACTTTTGAATACTTGCTTTATTATCCATTATTTGAAAATTTAAAAAATAGAGTTAGAGAAGTAAAAAACATTCAGATTTACATTTAAATTTAACGAATAAAAAATCAGTTCAAAATATAATAAACTGCGCTTGCGCATTAACGAACTAAAAACAAAGCGAAGACTATAAATAAAGAATCACTTGTTAATTTTTAGTACAACCACCTTAAAAAATAAATTAAAATATTTTAGCGACTTTTTTACAGGCGCTTTTTAAAGAAATTTCAATAGCAATCATATCCAAGTCCGGAGAGTCCCACTCAAACAAAACCCAAACCCACGGGACTCCCGCAAAAACAAAACCCAAATCCACGGGACTCCCGATAAATTTATTTCCAATCCGGCGGGAGTCCCGCGGATTCCGCGGGACATTATCATCAGCAATTGAAACGAGTGCATCATAAATTTCAACTGTTTGGTATCGAATTGCCTTCACAGCATTAACTCGACTTTCCCAGCGTGTTGCGCAAAACTTTTTAACAGTTAAACCTGCTGCCTCTTTGTTTTTGACATATTCTAACAATACATTCCAGCGATGTGTTGATGTAGAAAAAAGGTGTATATATTTTGAATTACCTCAAAAAACCTTACAGCTTCAAAACTACAGTTTACGGCATCATTCACCACCAAATGCACATTGCATGGGACATAAAAGGCTCTTCGATTTAGCTCTTTAACTCTTGCTTGGACACCATTATGTATTCCCCGCATGTTCGCTCCGTTATCGTAGCATTGTCCCCTCATATCATATAGACCAGTGTTTTTCAACCAGGGTTCCGCGGAACCCAAGGGTTCTGCAAGGGCCAGCCAGGGGTTCCATGATTGTATTTTAAAAAAAAATTCAATAGCGAAAATTTAGGGCCATGAAGGGCCATAAAGGGGTATACAGGTTCCGCCAGAAATCTGACGACACCAAAGTGTTCCCCTGAATAAAAAAGGTTGAAAAACACTGATATAGACGACTGCCCGAATCTGACAGT
>JAGDYQ010000131.1:632480-681072 GCA_021962125.1 Bulinus truncatus | reverse complement strand
GAAACAATCGAATGGAATGTGCTTAAAAGCATTCTAGTAAGACATTAACAATTCAGTGTTAAATTGAAACCGATAGTCAAAATGCACGATATGTGAAAACAAAAATGAAAAGGTGGGGGAACGATTTTTCAATTTACTGCTACTGTCATCTACATACAATTGTTCCTCGAATGTAAGGGTTTTCAGTTTCGTTAGGAAAACTAATGAAAAAATTACCCTTAATAGCATATTATAACATCCGCAACAATTTTTGATTTATGTGTTTGAATGAACAAATTAGACATAATTCGCAGATCATAATTCATTAACGAAATGCAGAAAATCTTATTAGCGTTCACTTTGTTTTTAGTTCATGCTTCAGACAGATGATTGTCTATGAAGTGAATTGGTGCGCAGAAGAAAACAAACATAAGTGACCACTATCCAGCTAATATGCTGTTGGTAGCTCTTTACGTCAAACTTTTACCGTCATTTTTTCATTGTGTCGTTTACAAAGTATAAAACACTCAGACTCAGTAACTAACAGAGCCAGACAAATAAAACATGGCCGATTTCATTGTTTTATTGCACACCATGACGCGCATTAGTCATGCTGGTATCCCTCTCATTGGAACAACCCGTCATACCTCTGATATAGTTTAATCCTCAGACTACGTGCATTCATTCAATGAGAAAACAGTTGTATGATGACGTAGATACATGTTTATCGTAACTAGAAACATCTATATTAATCTGAGAGATGTGGGTTATGCGTTAAATCAAAAGTAAAGAATTAATACAACAGTATTCCAGTTTAAAATATTAAACACGGACTGGGTACTTATTGCCGGTCTCAATTCGATATTTCTTTTTTAAATCTATAGTTTTAAAAAGTTTCTGTGGTTTTTATTGCGAAACGTTAAAGTCCTAAATATTAAAAAGTAATAATAACATAATATCATTCAAGTTATTGTTGTTGTTTTTATTACAACAGATACCATTTTAAAATCGTCAAACGTAAACAATTGTAATAATGGAAAATTCTCCGACGTATGGGCGTGTTCGTCGTCACTAATCCTTAAATACATAATTGTTTAACCGTGTGTCTCCCTTTCATATCGTGCGGTGTGCGTTGTAGCCGTGTATTGTAACCGTGTATGATGAGTTGCAGAAGGGATAACAAAGAAATATGCGAAATACTGAAATAGAAAAACAACATATGGCCTTTATTGCCATGAACATAATACGATATGAACAGAAATAACAAAGAAACGTATGAAATACTGTAATAGAAAATAGCATTTGGCTTTTTTTGCCATGAACATCCTTAACTCGCCTGCTTAGAGAAACGCAATACAAACAAGATCGAACGAAAAACAAGTGAAACCGAGAAAACAACGGACCTTGATTTACTAGTTTCGTAAATAAAGTTTTTTTTTTTTTTTTTTTTTTAAAAAAGTCGACCTAATATGCAAAAAAAAAAAAAAAGAAATTCTGCTAATTTCTATTTAAATAAAGTTCTCAGTTATCTCATTATTTCATTTTTTTTTAAATAAATAGTGTATTATTTATTTTAAAATTGTAAAATAAGTTTATATTTTGAATACTTACAAGTCAAGTAAAAGTGTTCAATACTATAGAGATTTTTTATATAATTTAATAACAGTTACATTATAGTTTGTGACTTGGCGGCATTGTGGTTAAGCAGCTATCAATTTTTTTTTTCGCTGGCTACTCAGGTTCGATTCCTCGCGCGGTCATTATTTTTTTTTATATAATTATTTAATACTTTATCTTTTTGTTGTTTTAATGAAAAGAAACAACAACTAATTAGATCATTTTGACAAAATTTTAAAACTTTTTTGAAATTGAAATAATTTATCCTTTAGGATGTTATAAGGAAGAGAAACGACAACTTATTTAATTTTTAATTTTGTTCAAAATAAAAAAAAAATATTTTGAAAATATGTATCAAAGCTGAACAATAGTCTATCTCTAAGCAAAGAAATGGCAGCGTACAACTAGTAGAGTATTATTATTATAAGTTTTATTCAGTACTGGATGACTAACTTTAATCTTGTTCCAGATGTAAACCAGATTAGAAAGTACAACATCATGTATACCTGTGGATGAATCATGAAGTATAAAATACATCATCGAATACATCCTAGAAAACTCTGTTCTGATACATAGCTGGTCTATTTCTACAATACGTAGATATTGAAACACACGCATACATATATTTACAACTTTTTTTAAATTCTTAACTACTGCTTTGTTATTTGTGTACACAATGGAGGTCATTGGTGACCCGGAGGGTCGCTGGGTCTTGAAGCAGTTACTCTCACATCTCATCGATTGGGGACGTTTTTTTTTTAAAATAAGAAAAAAAATAGTTTAAAAAACCTTAAATTGAATGCACAGATTCAACTCAAAATTTTAACACTTACCACAGTTAATCTCATCACTGTTGTCTGGGCAGTGTCCAATACCATCACATAGGTGAAACCAAGTGATGCAAGATCGGTCAATACAAAGATATCCGAATAAAAGGCCACAAGATGCTGCCATGACGTAATAGATACTAAAATAATTCTTTTTTTTTCTCATAAATATTTTATTAAATAATATTTTATAGTATGTAGTACATAACCTTAATGTTTTCATAAATTTATTACTAATTTTTTAATATAAAAACTAGATCATTGGTCCGGTACCTGGACCGGCGATTAGGCACACAGTTGTAGTTGAAAATGGTGAAAAATATGTTTGAGCGCGTTAACAATCAGTCTATATACTCGCAGTGGCCCCAAGGAAATGAAGAGATTATTGTAGCCAAAATACATTTGAGAATAGGGACACATAATAGTACATCAAATAAAGTTCATATGTTAAATAGTTCATCCCAAAGAAAATAATCCTCACTATGGGTACACAATCTTAACATAAACAACCCCGAAGATTAAACTCTTTAAATCTTAATTCCTTCATAATATTTTAACAGATTATTGTAGCCAAAACACATTTAAGGGACACTTAATAATACATCAAATAAAGTTCATATTTTATATAGTTCACCCCAAAGAATATAATCCTCATTATAGGTACAGAAACTTAACAAAAACAACCCCAGACTATTAAACTTTGAATCTAACATCCAACTTAACATAATATTGCGCACACTATTCCATATATTTTAAAAAACTTAATTCATGAATATTATTTTAAAGGACTCATTTCCAAACAGTTCTTCATTGTGTTTTATCATGCTCAAGAAATAGCAAAAACGCGAATGCAAGCGAGTATACTTTAAAGTGTCTTGCTTCTTTCTCATTAGCGCAGCCTCCTACAACACATTGATTGATTTTTTGTTTAATTCCACGAAAGTGTGACGTAATACAATCCACCACCTCGTATCCCTTCTCCCCGTTTGTGGTGACGTAGTTCTCCCCCCCCCCCCCCCGAAATATTAGCCCGAATGAGACGAAAATTTTGGAATTCCCCAGACTATTTTTAGTCGCGGAAGGTATAAACACGGTCGAATGTACGCTAAGGTTAGCCGATTATGTATTAGCTGTATTATGTATTAACTGTATTATGTATTAGCTGTATTATGTATTAGCTGTATTATGTATTAACTGTATTATGTATTAGCTGTATTATGTATTAGCTGTATTATGTATTAGCCGATTATGTATTAGCTGTATTATGTATTAGCTGTATTATGTATTAACTGTATTATGTATTAGCTGTATTATGTATTAGCTGTATTATGTATTAGCTGTATTATGTATTAGCTGTATTATGTATTAGCTGTATTATGTATTAGCTGCATTATGTATTAGCTGTATTATGTATTAGCTGTATTATGTATTAGCCGATTATGTATTAGCTGTATTATGTATTAGCTGTATTATGTAAGTATATATGTAAGTATGTATGTATGTATGTATGTAAGTATGTATGTAAGTATGTATGTAAGTATGTATGTAAGTATGTATGTAAGTATGTATGTAAGTATGTATGTAAGTGTGTATGCAAGTGTGTATGTAAGTGTGTATGTAAGTATGTATGTAAGTATGTATGTAAGTATGTATGTAAGTATGTATGTAAGTATGTATGTAAGTATGTATGTAAGTATGTATGTAAGTATGTATGTGTCCTATTCCTTATGATCACGCCTTGTTTGATTATTGTGTTGTTCCCCTTTTTGTATATTAGTTGCTTGTGACCTGGTTTGACTAAGGTCAAGCATGTATTGATACGAGTTATGAAATATTGTCATTCACCTGTAGTTTGGGGGAATTCCCCACGCAATAACCTTCATCTTCAATTTGGCGCGAATCTTCCCACACAATAGCACTGACCTAAGATGGCGGGAAGCTGCCCACGCACTGTGCTGGCGTGTATATAAAACGGATAATGACGAGTAAGAATATAACGGGATGAAAGAGGAGGTAAAAAGAGAGAAAGAAAGACAGCGGAGTGAAGAGTAATGGTTCATTAGAGACCGGCAGTGACACTCGCAGAAGGAGAATGAGGAAGGTTGTTAGAGGAGTTCATGTAGTGTATAATGAGTTTATACAGAGTAGACAAAATAATACCAAGAAGAAGAGTACTCTTGACAGTGGGGTACAAGTTTTACCTAATAATTGTACATGTACATTTAACCATGTGTACGTTTCATGATATGTATACTGGTACTTCCTTCGTGGGTACTTTCTAATCACTGTCTTCCTGACTTGCAATTTTTAGGAGCGTGTCTTGTTTTACTTGTACCCGCTCTGGCACCCTAGAGTACTTGTACCCGCTCTGGCACCCTAGAGTACTTGTACCCGTAATTGCACCTAGAGTACTTTACCCGTTCTTGCACCTAGAGTACTTGTACCCGTTCTTGCACCTAGAGTACTTGTACCCGTTCTTGCACCTAGAGTACTTGTACCCGTTCTTGCACCTAGAGTACGTATAACCGTAATTGCACCTAGCGTACTGTACCCGTACTTACCCATGAAGTACTTATACGCGTACGTGTGCCTGAAGTACCCAGCCCCGTAGCGTGAAAATTCTTCAGTAGGGCCCAGCATTCTACAGCAGGGGCATTGCAATAGCGGGGGGGGGGGGGCAGGTAATACATTTTACTAAGTAGAGCTAATAAGCAGAGGGGGCCAGAGAAAATGCAGGGGGGCCCTCCCCCCTGGCCTCCGCACGCTACGGGCCTGAGAGTACCTGTACCCGTATTTGCACCTGAAGTACTTGTACCCGTACTAGCACATGGAGTACTTGTACCCGTACTAGCACATGGAGTACTTGTACTCGTACTAGCACTTGGAGTAATTGTACCCGTACTAGCACATGGAGTACTTGTACCCGTACTAGTACATGGAGTACTTGTACTCGTACTAGCACATGGAGTAATTGTACCCGTACTAGCACATGGAGTACTTGTACCCGTACTAGCACATGGAATACTTGTACTCGTACTAGCACATGGAGTAATTGTACCCGTACTAGCACATGGAATACTTGTACATCTCTGCTTTGACCGTGTTTATATAGGCCTAAGTAGATTCCATCAGATGGACTTAATACTTTAACACAGGTATATGTCGACACTTCTACTAAAGTTGGAATCATATTTTCGTGTTTATTCCATAATATAAATGACAAACAAACAACATCTTCCCATCTGATGTTCTAAATAATGTGCGTTAAACAATAGAAATTATAACGATTTTCATTAAAATAACAGGAAAGTAATTTATATGACATGTAATCGTAACACAAATGACAACTTTATAAATTGTTAACATATTTCACCTTAATGAAAAACAACCCTTTGAAAAGATGATTATAAATTGTTCTATACATAAAAAAGGGTATACTTAGTTTGAATATCAACCAGTATGTCCTTATAGATATATATATATATATATATAAATTTCAAATTAAAATACTCACAACAGTTTCTTTCATCGCTGTTATCACCACAATCATTAATACCGTCACAACGCGAGTAACTGTCAATACACTTTTTGTTGGCACAATGAAATGCTGAATCTTGACAAAATTCTGTCGAAAGATAAAATTCCATTTATATCTTAGTTATTTTTATTTATCTTGATAAAATGTCCTTTTATGTTGTTTTATTGTTCAACTAATTATGTCGCTGTGTAATTCTAGTTTAGACAGAACATTTTCACAAACAATGACGTCATCTTAACATAATTCACTGTTTATTTTGAATTTTTTTTATCATCACACAAATGGCGTTGTGGATTAATAAGTTTTCTTAAACTAAATTTCCATAAAGTATAAAGGTGAAGTCCAGTCGAAGAACTTGACGTCACAAAATATTGATCTAATTGAACTATGATCAAGAGATTTCGAGAAATACTTGTCGTTTTAGAGCAACTAGTGGACACATCAACAGACATATCTCTGTTGTGCTTTCATGCGTACCATCTGTCGGCTGATTAATTAAAAAAGCTTCAATAGATAAACCGCCTCAAGTATAAAAAAAAAAAAAAATTCTTCATTATAAAATTCAGCAAACCACAATTTTTGTTATTGCTCTCATCCGTGCAGCCACTAACACTTCCTGTACATCTGTACCGTAATGGAACACATTGTCCATCATTACACTCCCATTGGTCAGTAGAGCAGTTGCCTGTATCACAGAGAAATGTGCATTCTGTCAGTTTAAACATTTCAATGAAATAAATCTGTTTGAATGAGTTCAATCAAATAAATCTGTTGGAATGAGTTCAGTAAGTTACAAAATTTAACGACTATCTAATTGAAATACAATTTCCTTATTTAAAATTGTATTTTTATATATTAAATGTACTTGTAATACAAAGAATTTGAAAATGTTCATTTTATTGTTAAAATTATCAAAATTGATATTTCAATAACAAATACTTTAAGTTATAGGTTACTGTTGGTCGTGTGGTAAAGAGCTAGTCTCTCGACCTGATGGTTCAGGGTTCGATCTTCTGTGGAAATGTAAATGTGGGTTTTACCCCTCTCGACTTAAAGTCATTGGATAAACTCGAAGGAAGGAATAAAAAAAGACTATGAGGCAAAGATGAAACTAAGTCAAAGTACAAGTGTCACAAGTTCTATGGCCCTATGAAGAGACTTTTACGGCCCAAGGCTAGAATGTTAGTCATGGCCCTTTCTTCACCAGTTTTAGTTTGAATTAAATACCAGGAGGGGACCCTTTGTCTGGTGGCCCCAAGTTTGACTATTTATAAGAATGGATCTGATTAGAGTAACAGAGGAAGTGTGCGATAAGTGTATTAACATATGGACACATTTTATGATTGTGAGATAAGTTTATTAACACATGGACACATTTTATGATTGTGAGATAAATGTATTAACACATCGACACATTTTATGATTGTGAGATAAGTGTATTAACACCTGGACACATTTTATGATTGTGAGATAAATGTATTAACACATCGACACATTTTATGATTGTGAGATAAGTGTATTAACACCTGGACACATTTTATGATTGTGAGATAAATGTATTAACACATGGACACATTTTATGATTGTGAGATAAATGTATTAACACATGTACACATTTTATGTTTGTGAGATAAGTGTATTAACACATGGACACATTTTATGATTGTGAGATAAGTGTATTAACACATTGACACATTTTATGATTGTGATATATCAAATTAACCGTTTACAGATAATCAATCTCACTGTATTAGTACAAGATTTACCGTCAACAGCATCAGTCACCATGACAACAGACAGTAAAATGAAAACTAACAATAGTTTATTTATTCCACATCTCGTGTATTCCATGTTTTTGTTGTTCTCAAAGAAGATACAAACTAGTTTAAACCAACGAATCAAGTTGGAGTCTTTATATTTTACTAGGAAGTTAAAAAAAAAGGAAATGACACTTTTGTTTTATCGTAATAATAGTTTGATTGGTCAACACAGATAAACATGGGGATTATTTGTGCTTCCTGTTTAACCTTCACACCTTACTGACTAGCAATAAAATAAAACTTCTCTACTGTACTTACAGTGTCTGACAAACTATTTCAGACTGAGCCCTGCATTCGTTTTTTTTTTTGTTTTAATTTTTGTAATCATATCTGCCTCCATGTCCATTGCACGATAGGTCATGTTGGGAATTTAAAAAATGCACTATAGAACCGGATTTAAGAGGTAAACATCTCATCTTACATGGAATAAAAAAACCCGTTAAATCAGGATGTTTTATCCTCCTATGACCAAATGAGACACATACAACGACAACATCGCTGAACAAAAATGTCTTACCTAAATTAACTTTGCCCCTGTTCAATTAACTAGTATTGGAGCAGTGATTGTCATGAATATAAAAAGGGAACTATACCTAGTATAGTAAAAAGTAACCACTTGGAAAGGATGTGTATACTAGTTAATGTAGAACATGTGTAGAACATGTAAACAAACCATCGCCGAGCGATTATACAAGATGTATAACTACCTAGTATAGTAAACAGCGACCACTGGCGCTAAAGGTGCTATTACATTTATTATTATAGCCTCACATTTGGTTTTCCCAAAGAAAATTTTGGTTCAAAAAAATTGGAAATCGATCTAGAGGAACATGTGTTGGAATTGAAGCTTATGTTGTGTTTTGATGTGTGATAGGCTTAGTAAGCTATTTTTGTGTTTCTTTGAGTTTAAATGGTCGTTAATATTAGATTGTCCTCCGTGAGCAACGGAAAATTCAGAGCCACATTGTTCACATTTTACTCTATCATCATGTGTACATACTTTTTTTAAAAACGGAAATTTATTCTGAAGGCTTTCACTAAATTTGCAGACTCTTTTCGGCATAGTTTTGAGGTTAGATTTTCGATGAAAAACACAAACTCACTCTGTCACACAAACTGTTACATTGTTTTGCCTACTTGGTGCAAGGAAAACTGTACAAATAGTTATTAAATGTATTAAGGCGGCTATATATTTAACTCCTGTAAAACACATTGACATGACGAAGAATAGTACTTCACTTGTGCACACGCTATTGTAGTACGTGACTGATGGACTGTTGGGGATGGCGACTACCGCTAGATTCCGTTAGTGCTCGGTATAAGTCGGGCAATTTCGTAAGTGGTAGATATATTTTGGCGCTGCTAGAGTGGGGAAACATATTGACAATGACAATCATGCGGGGGGGGGGGGCGGGATGCATATTGGTTGATTCAAGGTAACGTCGAGTGCAGGCTTCGCCTCCAACGGACTTCTCTGCTGCCGACTTCTGTAAATTTGCATTACTGTGTTACTTACCAAAATGTTACTGATCACACAAGAGCAGATTAATCATTCTCTGATCTAAAAATTTAGCTCAATTATTTCCAAGAAACTGTGCCCTGAATCTAAACCGGGACAATTTCAACAACTCAGAATATCCGGGACTGTCCCGGCGAAACCGGGACATATGGCAAGTCAACCTATGAGGGTATCCTTGACTTGTTATCTAGGAGTATGAGGGCTGACTCAGTTATGATTCGTATTAGTATTTTCGTCTCTGCCACAGAGACACCAGTAGCAATCACACGTACAATAAGTAAAGATAATCAATTCAACAAGTCTTGTGTAACAACACACATATATTTACTTATTTGACATTAAGGCACCAGGCTTTAACAGGATCTGGTGGCTTGTAAAAATACAGCAAAGATAATCCAAAATGCAGCAAAAATAATCCAATATGAATGAATAAATTGAAGGACGTTGTCTCTCTCTCTCTCTCTCTCTCTCTCTCACTTTCTCTCTCTCTCTCTCTCTCTCTCTTTTATCGACTGTCTTCTAAGAGACAACTCAGTCAAATCACAAAAACTATTTTACGTTACTGCCATACTTTTTACCCACGTGATTCCCCGACCAATCATTCATCCACGTTCCTTTCCCTGTCAATCAGTGGGCGCTAATTTCCCCGCCCTAAATGGGGGGGGGGATGTGGAGGTACGTCATACCATCAAAAGACACAAGTAACTGGACATCTATCCTTTGTCGGCGTTCGAACAGTGGCCGAGTGGTCAGAGAGAATCCCGAGCGGAATATGACACCCCTATGTAACATTCCTCAGCTCTCGTTCGATTCGCCGGCATGCAAGCCCTTCATCTAGCTTCGCTGGCCATCTGCGATATGACGTAATTACGTGGTTGGGGGGGGGGGAATGGAGCATATACTATTACACATGTATCTTATATGTTCTACATATATTAAGGGGTGGACGTGCGAGTCAAGGGTTGGAACAAAGTTGGACAGGTTTCGACAAATTACTCACAACCCGTGACATCACTAACCAATGGTTTGTTTACATCTTCTCCATCAACTAGTACACATGTCTCACACCAGTGGTCACTGTTTACTATACTAGGTAGCTCCCCTTTTTTGGAGCCACTGACCAATGTTTTGTTTAAATATTGTATGCACATATTCGCTTATTTTTTACCCCCCCCCCACCCATATAATGACTACATGATAGATCAGGGGTGTGCCAACGTTTTGAATCAAGGACAACAATGGTCTATTAAATTTCAAAGCGGGCCACACCAAGAGTAGAATTTTGACAAGGTCGTAAAATAGACCAAACGGATGTTTTAAACATAGAGTAATGTGAATAAAATAACTTTAAGTAATGATATTACAAACAAGTCACGTGACCTGAATGAAACAGTCAGGACTCTGTCCATATCTCAAGTACATCATTTGACTTCCTAGTTGGTCAACCAAGACTTATACAAAATACTTGGATGTTGTTAATATTCTGTCCTGACCAGAGTTTGTTGAACTCACTGGCAATGATATCTGTAAGAGGAAAATAAAAAGTTGTAACAAAGATAAGAAATGTGTGTTTATGTTGTTATGTTTATGTTGTTATGTTTCATATCTGTTTGTAGTTAGTAATATGTGTTTCACTATAGTTTTTGCAAAAAAAAAATGTGTTCACTTTTCAGATGTTCACATCTCAATGTGTGGAATGTATGGCCGAGTGATGTAGATCTTCGACTGGCGATCTTTGAGTCCTGGGTTTGATCCTCGTTTAGAAACTTAAAAGTTTCACCATGTAAAGGTTTGTTGAGCCCCCACAACTTCACCAAGATCTCAGTGGGTATCTGACTTTTAGTTGAAGTTTTTGTGGCACTCCCGTAGCGTGCGAGGGGGGGGCGGGGAACAGCCCCCCCCCCTGCGTTTTGTCTAGCCCCCTCTGCTTATTTGCTCTACTTAGTAAAATGTATTACCTGCCCCCCCCCCCAGATATTGCCTGGCATCTGCTGTAAAATGCTGGCCCCCCTGCATTAAAATGCTGGCCCCCTGCTGTAGATAATTCACGCTACGGGGCTGGATTGTGCTAACCACACAATCCCTTTCATACACTGAGGCTACATAAACAAATTCTACACTTTGTCTGCCGCAAGGGCCCTATAGGGATTAGGAAACGTGACTTCACAGTTCATTAGCATGAATATTTTCTTCAGTTCTGTTAATTTTTATAGTTTGTTTTTTTCATAAAATAACACAAGTCATGAAGGTGACTGATTTGGCTGATTACCTCCAATCTGTCTATTCACGTCAATAAAAATCTCAAATTTAGACATTCAGAGCAAAGTTACGTATACTGATGCAGATAAACTGAATTTTCAAACAGGTTAAATTTACCCCCCAGAAGTTCATTCGGTGCCCCCTGCATAGTCCAACACCCGTTGTGACCGTTCAACTAACGCTACCTTTTTCAAGTTGCTGGTTCCAGGTATGTGGTAACCAAAGGTATAGGTACAGGTATAGGTACAGGTATAGGTACAGGTACAGGTATAGGTACAGGTATAGGTACAGGTATAGGTACAGGTACAGGTATAGGTATAGGTACAGGTACAGGTACAGGTATAGGTACAGGTATAGGTACAGGTACAGGTACAGGTACAGGTATAGGTACAGGTATAGGTACAGGTATAGGTACAGGTATAGGTACAGGTACAGGTATAGGTACAGGTATAGGTACAGGTATAGGTACAGGTATAGGTACAGGTATAGGTACAGGTATAGGTACAGGTATAGGTACAGGTATAGGTACAGGTATATCTTAAAAATAACATAAAAAAAACATCAAATATTAAACAGCAAGAGACTCAAGATGTAATTAAATCAAACAACAACAAATATTAAACAGTGAGAGACTCAAGATGTAATTTAATCAAACAACAACAAATATTAAACAGTGAGAGACTCAAGATGTAATTTAATCAAACAACAACACATATTAAACAGTGAGATACTCAAGATGTAATTTAATCAAACAACAACAAATATAAAACAGTGAGATACTCAAGATGTAATTTAATCAAACAACAACAAATATTAAACAGTGAGATACTCAAGATGTAATTTAATCAAACAACAACAAATATTAAACAGTGAGATACTCAAGATGTAATTTAATCAAACAACAACAAATATTAAACAGTGAGAGACTCAAGATGTAATTTAATCAAACAACAACAAATATTAAACAGTGAGAGACTCAAGATGTAATTTAATCAAACAACAACACATATTAAACAGTGAGATACTCAAGATGTAATTTAATCAAACAACAACAAATATTAAACAGTGAGAGACTCAAGATGTAATTTAATCAAACAACAATAAATATTAAACAGTGAGAGACTCAAGATGTAATTTAATCAAACAACAACAAATATAAAACAGCGAGATACTCAAGATGTAATTTAATCAAACAACAACAAATATTAAACAGTGAGATACTCAAGATGTAATTTAATCAAACAACAACAAATATTAAACAGTGAGATACTCAAGATGTAATTTAATCAAACAACAACAAATATTAAACAGTGAGAGACTCAAGATGTAATTTAATCAAACAACAACAAATGTTAAATATTGAGAGATTCAAGATGTAATTTAATCAAACAACAACAAATATTAAGCAATGAGAGACTCAAGATGTAATTTAATCAAACAACAACAAATATTAAACAGTGAGAGACTCAAGATTAATTTAATCAAACAACAACAAATATACATCCAGTGATTAATAATAAACAATCTAATATACATCTAGTGATTCATAATACACATTGTAATATACATCTAGTGATTCATAATAAACAATGTAATGCATCTAGGGATACATAATAAACAATCTAATATACATCTAGTGATTCATAATAAACAATGTAATGCATCTAGTGATACATAATAAACAATCTAATATAAATCTAGTGATTCATAATGAACAATCTAATATACATCTAGTGATTATTAATAAACAATGTAATATACATCTATTGATTCATAATAAACAGTCTAATATACAGCTAGCTATTCATAATACAGTATAATATAAACCATGTTAAGTGAGAAGTCGTACAACTTGTCTGAATGTAATCACACATATCATTCTATCCAGTTCTCGATTTAAGAAAAGTCCAGTGCCGGGGGATGAAAAAAATTTTCGGCAGAGCAGGGGATAAATATCTACGTTTTCATCCCCGGCTGGGATATATTAGCTAAAGCAGAGTCGGGGATGACAGTTCTCAGTGCCGGGGATATCTCCAGCATCCCTCCCTGCAGTAAATCGAGCCCTGATTCTATTTCTACCCTCATATGGTCATTATTTTATGTACTTACTTTTAAAGAATATAAATGTATGCAACTGTAGATTCGTTCAGCGCATGTCTGACCTAATTTTGTTCCAAGTTCCCCGCTTTTATTTTAGATATAAACAAAAAAAAACCACATAAAAACATTTTCATCAATATAAACACTTTTACAGACAATGTAAGACCACAATGTGAGATAGAGAGACCACATTGCGGAAGAGACCATTTTCATCAATATAAACACTTTTACAGACAATGTAAGACCGCAATGTGAGATAGACAGACCACATTGCGAAAGAGACCACAATGTGACGGAGACCACAATGTGAGAGAGACCACAACGTTAGAGAGACCACAATGTTAGAGAGACCACAACGTGAAATAACAATGGGAGACCACAACATGAGACCACAACGTGACGGAGACCACAATGTTAAAGACACCACAATGTGAGAGAGACCACAATGTGAGGGAGACCACAACGTGAGACCAAAAGTGAGAAAGACCATAATGTGAGACTACTAATTTGACTCCCCATGACTGACCGTCATGTGTCATGTGATCCTTGACCAATCACTTACACGCTCTACCGGTCAGACCCGACACCAAAACCATACTTGACCTTATTAAATAAACAGATCACAGCCACCGGCACAAGAACATTCAGTCAAAGGGGAATAATACAAAGGACAAATCTAAGAGAGATAACTAGGGTTGGGACATTAAGAAGAAAGTGAATGCCCCGCACCCCCCTCCCTCAAAGAAGGTAGGTACTATGACAAGAGCAACGGTCACACCATCACCCCCACTACGAAGATACCTGACATAATCATCTGCATTACGGCGACATCGTCAACTCCAGTACTACCCCAGTCGCCGACTGCTTCCAGATTTGCTCCTCTAGGACATTTACGGACATAGGACCATCTCCGCCTCCACAAACGTCTACAAATTTCATAAAAAAAAGATCAACTTACTTTCAATTTTAAAATGTTCACCAATCAAAATGAACGACTTTACCAACTAACAACTGAATTATTCTGACACTTTCAAATGTTTTCTTTTTGACTCGTTAACGATTTTATGTGCAAAATAAAAATAAACAAACAAACAAACAGACAAACAGACAAACAAACAAACAAACAAGAATCAACTCACTTTTAACTTGATGATTTTGGCGTTCAACTCTTTAGGCATGTTACACTTTTTAAAAATCATCTGTTTCTTGCATTTCTATTTGTCGAAAGTTTCTTTCAATGAAGTCTAGCTGCAGGTCTTGAGTAGATAGTAAATGCAAACAACTAACAAAACATTTAAATACAAAATGTATCTTTTCAGCAAACTTAAAAAATAAATTTAAAAAATAAAAAAGAAGTTGACACACACACACACACACGCACCCCCCCACACACACACACTCACACACACACACACACACACACACACACACACACACTGACGTGCAAATTAATGTTTGTGAACAAGGGCATATCAATAAATGAACGCAAACACTCCCTCATAGTCACACACATTAGAATAGACAAATATTTGTGAACTCATACAATTGACAAAAACACTCACACTAACAAATATGTTTAGATATATACACGCATTAGACCTACAAGGCTAGTCCACACAAATAAATCTACAAGCCTCATCCACACAAATAAATCTACAAACATTGTCCTATAAATAGATCATAAATTCCTCTTCCATTCAAACATGCGTTCGTTTTGTTCCCCCCCCCCCACGCACCCACCTGCACCAGGTCTTGTATAACGTTGTACGCAGCTGATTGGATGAAATGAAGATCTCGCTGTCTCATGAACAGCTCCGAGATTTTACTCGCCTTAATGCCTCTCTCTCTTTATGACCGTCTTGGAGAGAACAAATAACCACAATAACAACATTTACATGAGCCGCACAATCGACACTTTATGAAAATATTGGCAACTAATTTAGTAAAAAAAATTGGAACAAAAAATCTGGCTCATTGAGAACTGCGGCAACAAATTTAGTAAAAACAATAGGGACAAAAATCTGGCTCATTGAGAACTGCGGCAACAAATTTAGTAAAAACAATAGGGACAAAAATCTGGCTCATTGAGAACTGCGGCAACAAATTTAGTAAAAACAATAGGGACAAAAATCTGGCTCATTGAGAACTGCGGCAACAAATTTAGTAAAAACAATAGGGACAAAAATCTGGCTCATTGAGAAATGCGGCAACAAATTTAGTAAAAACAATAGGGACAAAAATCTGGCTCATTGAGAACTGCGGCAACAAATTTAGTAAAAACAATAGGGACAAAAATCTGGCTCATTGAGAACTGCGGCAACAAATTTAGTAAAAACAATAGGGACAAAAATCTGGCTCATTGAGAACTGCGGCAACAAATTTAGTAAAAACAATAGGGACAAAAATCTGGCTCATTGAGAAATGCGGCAACAAATTTAGTAAAAACAATAGGGACCAAAATCTGGCTCATTGAGAACTGCGTCAAAAAACAACAACTCATAAGACAGTCGCTTTGACCTCCCCTTGTGGTTTATTCTGTTATATGTCGGAGTATACAGTCCACACCACCCCCCCCCCCTCCTCTTATATTCCAGTAGTCTGAATGCTGTTCAACAGGGCTGTTCAACAGGGCTATACACATTTTTTTTTGGGTGATTCTTGGAATGGTCTGTATAATAAGGTAATAAGGTAATACTCATCAAGGGGCAGTAAGTCAGCAGTGTAGTAAACCTGGTTATAATGACCAGTTATTTCCCTTTACAGTTTGCAGTCAGTAATTTTTTTTTTTTAACTGATCTATCTCTTCAATCCCCAACATTAAAAAACAACAACACAGAAATATAAAATATAAATAAAAAAAATTAGAAGAAAACTTCAAGGGAAAACATTTCCCCAAACATTTGAATCTAAAGTTTTTTTCAGATTACGGTTATCAATTAGAAAGACAGCAGATATACAGTTTAATATCCGGAGCAGATGAAGTGTAGAATTCATCTGTTTCTATAACTTGGCATATAAAGGGATTGCGTGGGGTTTGCACAACGCCCGGCAGTATTTAATTCCCCAACATAAAAGTCAGGTGACCCATTTGAAGTTTGACGGAGGGAGGCTTGATGTTTGCCCCCCCCTGCTTATTTGTTCTACTTAGTAAAATGTATTACCTGCCCCCCCCCTGCTATTGCCCCTGCTCTTGAATGCCTGGCCCCTGGTGTTGAATGTCTGGCCCCTGCTGTTGAATGCCTGGCCCCTGCTGTTGAATGCCTGGCCCCTACTGTTGAATGCCTAGCCCCTGCTGTTGAATGCCTGGCACCCTGCTGTAGAATTTTCACGCTACGGGGCTGGGGTTAGACTCCTACGCCGCCGAATTTTCGTCCGCCGTAAATCCGCCGAAAAATATGCGGCGCGCCTCATTTCCGACGTATTTCGTTCGCCGTTATATTAACTGTCGCATTACTTAATCTTGTTGCACATGACCTTGCTGACCATATCAGCTCGGTCTTGAAAAGCTTTTCTGTTGATCACAAAATACTAGCTGCCATGATGGTGCTGCAATTATGATAAAGACTTCAAAGCTTTTGAAGGTTGACTTTTATCAGCACTTTACAGCACACGTATTGCACCTTAATACTACCGACAGCATCAATAAAAATGAAGAATTTCAAGACCGCAATTATAGAAGATGATGCAGCATTCGCAGGGGATAAAGAAATGATAAAGACCCTGAAAGAAGGCATGTCTTCAGTGTGTATATTGCTTCTTGTAGATGATCAGCTCAGTGCATCAATAATGGATGCCTCTGAGAGCAGCACTAACGCCATCAATGACAGTCATAGACACAATACAATGATAAGTCAGGGAAGGCATCATGTCCAACGAGTTGGAATTCAGCACTGATAATGATTCAGTCTATACTTGACTTGAAAAGATGATGATGATACAACTGTTTATTTCTGTTGTTTTAAATAATAAAACTTTTCCCCAAGTATTGTACAATTATTTTATTGCTGACGTTTTATCAATTCAATATTGTCTAGGCGTCAGCCGAATTTTAGCCAAATATTTCGTAATCTGCCAAAAATCAGCCGAAAATCAGCCGGAAATGTCAATTTACTCAATTTATGGTCAAATTCGGCTACGCCGGCTATCAGCTCCAGTCTGGCGCCTACAAACAGGGCCGTAGCTATATATTGTGGCTCCCTGTGAGAGTTAATAGCACAGTCTTCCAAATCTCAAAAGCGCAAAGATATCTAACAGCGCTCTTTCGGCTCCCCTCCCTAGTTGGGCGCCATGTGCGGTATCACCCCCCCGCCCATTACTCTTATTACGCTATATGACACCCCCCTCACACCCCTTACAATAAATTAGTAAATGTTTGTTTCATTATTCAGTGTTTTTTTGCTTTTTGCTTTTAGCTATTTTCTAGAGACAGAATTATGAACATCTAAATATATAGTTTTCAGGTTGTGCATTGACCATGGAGTAACTGCTTGGGATTTATGCAGGTAGCGTGTGGACTGTAATCTAAATCTCCCAACGGTTAGTCTCCATAGTCACAGCATCCCCCCCCTGGTGTCTACTCACAGATGAAGATCAGGGCCGTAGGCTTTACTCTCGGGGCCCGTTCCTCATTTCCATGATCCTCCGAGGTATGACCGTGACGTAGTGGGGCTGCAGGCTGATGGAGGCCGTGTAGAACAAATCTGTCCTGGGGGTAGGTTTGTGTATGTGTGTGTGTGTGTGGGGGTGGGTGGGGTGAGAGGGTGGAAAGAGAACTGTTCTCATATTACGACTGGACTGGAATATTCTTTTTGAAATGAGATCTAAGATAAATGTGCTGCGACAATTTAATCTTGCACCACCCCCACCACCCCTTACACACACACTCACACATACACACACTCATACTCACACACACATTCACAAACACACACACACACTCATACTCACACACACACACACTCACACATACACACACTCATACTCACACACACATTCACAAACACACACACACACTCATACTCACACACACACACACTCACACATACACACACTCATACTCACACACACATTCACAAACACACACACACACTCATACTCACACACACACACACTCACACATACACACACTCATACTCACACACACATTCACAAACACACACACACACTCATACTCACACACACACACTCACACATACACACACTCATACTCACACACACATTCACAAACACACACACACACTCATACTCACACACACACACACTCACACATACACACACTCATACTCACACACACATTCACAAACACACACACACACTCATACTCACACACACACACACTCACACATACACACACTCATACTCACACACACATTCACAAACACACACACACACTCATACTCACACACACACACACTCACACATACACACACTCATACTCACACACACATTCACAAACACACACACACACTCATACTCACACACACACACACTCACACATACACACACTCATACTCACACACACATTCACAAACACACACACACTCATACTCACACACACATTCACAAACACACAAACAGACAAACACACTCATACGCACACACACACACTCACACTCACACACACATTCACAAACACATATACACACACAATCACACACACTCACACACACACACACACACTCACACATACACATACTCATGCTCACACACACACACTCACACTCACACACATTCACAAACACACATAAACACACAATCACACACACTCACACACACACACACACACACACTCACACACACACATAAACGGGGAAGTATTGTCTCAGTCTCCCCCACCTTCCTATAAAACATGTGCCGCCAAGTTGTGGGCCACGCCACCGTTAGTAAGCTATTTATAGCCCGATGTTTTTACCAGGCATTTGTCAATTAATGGGAATTAAACAAAGAATTGGTCAGTGACCTCAATGAGGTGATTTAACTAGTAAACAGTGACCGCTGATACATGACATATGTACCTCATGATGAAAAGAAAATATGTCATTGAAAGAATACTACATGGCGACTATTGATTGTAAATTTTGTAAACAAACCATTGGTCAGTGGCTTCAACAAAGGGGAACTACCTAGTATAGTAAACAGTGACCACTGGTGTGAGACATGTGTACTAGGTGATGGAGAAGATGTAAACAAACCATTGGTCAGTGACTTCAAAAAGGGGAACTACCTAGTATAGTAAACAGTGTCTCGAGACGCGTGTAGCTCCAACGGCGAAGAAATTACAGGTCATTGAAAGTACTACCAGGCAACTATCGATCGTCAAAAAATGTAAACAACGTACTGGTCAGTGTCTTCACAAAAGGGGGAACTACCTAGTATAGTAAACAATGACCACTGGTGTAAGGACATGTTTTTTCATTTGAGGAAAAGAAAGCATTCATTGAATGCATACTACCAATATTGACCGTGAATATGTTAACAAAGTATTGGTCAGTGGCCGCTAAAAACAACTAAAGAATAACAACAGAAAACAGTCAGAACAACGACAAGATAGAACAACACAGCACTGAGTCAGAATAACAGAACAACAGATCAACAGCAGAGCAGAAGATCAGAACAGCTAAAAACCCGGAACAGAACAAATACAGAACAAAAGAATCCAGTTATCTAAACCGACATTTATGACAGGAACATGACTTTTGTGTCCAGGAACATGGCAACTATGTCCCGAAACATGACATTTGTGTCCAGAAACATGACATTTGTGTCCAGGAACTTTGCAACTGTGTCCCGAAACATGATATTTGTGTCCAGGAACATGACATTAGGTCAAGGTACATGACATGTGTGTCCTGGAATATGACACTTGTGTATAGGAACATGACATTAGTGTCCAGGAACATGCCATTCTCGTCCAGGAACATGACATTTGTGTCATGGAACATGACTTTCGTTTCCAGGAACATTACAGTTGTGTCCAGGTATATGACATTCGTGTCATGGAATATGACAATTGTAAACATTGGAAGTTGTGGTATCAATGGTTGAATTAGTTAATTAGACCACTCCCAACTAACTCACTGCTGTCTTTTTTTATCCTCACCATCGCCTCGTGACACTTGCTCTCGTTGGCGATGTTCCACTTGACCTATCGCATCCTGTCACCCGCCTCTTTCTCCTCCTTCAGACACTTCTTCCTCACCTTGGAGATGGTGACCTTACCTGAGGGGGGGGTATATGACGTCGACACTGACGATCAACTACAACATCAACAACAATGGCCACCACCACTAAATACTTCAAACCGTTACACCAGGTCCCACCCATCTACTCTATCACCGATGTCAAGGTCATTCACAAAGGGGAAGTAACTCTAGTTTCGTCCAAGAGTTACGTGGTCTGACAACCCCATGCTCAGAATTATTTCATAAGGAAATAACTAAAGTTTCGTCCAATAGTTCACGACGTGGTATGACCAAATGCCATGATTAGAATTTAAAAAAAGGGGAATAATTTATTTGTTAAATTATTGAGCAAGAGTAGTGACCCTTGTAAAAAAAAATAACAGCAACCCGAAAGTAACAATATATGATGACACCGCTGGACCTCCCACATTGGATCCAGTTCTGACTATTTTTATGTTTACTGATTTTTGTTTTTTTAAATTATTAATACATAGTTGTAGTAAACCAGGCGTAGCTCGGGAAGGCAGGATGTTCACTGGCGTAAAAAAAAATGTTACAGAAGAGGTGTAGGTTGAATCAACGAAACAGCATCGTGCACAGTTGTAAACCAAAATGAGGTAGACAAACACACAGAAAATTTGAAAAAAAAAGTCTTTGTGTGTTTGTGGATGTGAGTGGGTGGGGGGGAGTTATTCGTTACTTCCCCCCCTCACCCATTATCGAGCATCCCACATATAAATGCCATTAGCAAATCAGTCTTCTGAGAATATCCATAGTCACGTGACACTTTAACCATGGCTGATCCTTAAATAGAAGGACACCTTAAGGGGGTTTTCCCCATTTAAAAATAGAAATATGCGCACTGATTTCTGCGTGTACGCAGCTTCTATCGGTTTCCGGAAGTCCCAGCAGGTTGTCCCTGGCCTCAGATATCTCTTTCTTGGCTTTCTTGATTTCCACCTGGATATGTGTACGTCAAATAGGAATGAGTTTGATGACAAGTTGTATGAATCAACATGAAAGATCAATGTTTTTGATAACCTCTTATTTAAATGAACATCAAATATCAATGTGTTTAATGACCAAAAGTTGTCATTAGTGACTATCTGTACAAATTTAGCTGCATGAACGACGTCACGCATGATGTCACTAACAGGGTAAATCCGATTGTGTATGTAGCGAAATAAATAATTTTGTGAATAAAAGTGATCAACTAAACACCAAGAAATTAAATCCCAAATCAACGAGAGTAGTTTATAGGTCAACGAAGAGCCGTATCTCTCTGAGCCGCAACTGACCACTGCTGACCAACGGCCAAATGCTGCTGTTGTTGTGGATCTTCTCCATGGTGGAGACCACAACGTCCATGTACATGGGGGTCAATACTGTGGCCGGACACACTGTGTTTACGGTCGAACGCGCCCCTGTTGACAGAAATGGACATACCTAAAAGTTTTTAGTCAAAGAGTCAAGTGGTCTGGTTAGCTGTCCACGCTCGGGACAGTAGTCACCAGTGACCGCTGAGAGTTACCGGTTGCTTTTTTTTTTTGTTAAACTGACCGGCGCCTCTGATTTTTATTTGGTTCACACTTTCCTTCAATCAAGAGCCGCCCCTGCCAGGCGACCACACCCCCAGATAAATATATATTTAACTAAGCTTTTGGGTTTGATCTTGTGTCCTCATTGCCAATCGCCCAAAGAACTACTTCGCTTCTCCGAATGAACACATGGCAGATAGAAGTAGACCATTGTTGGCTTTCAGCCTTTTTTTTTATTTAATTCCTTTAACGAAGTTTTCTTTGGGGGATGGAACACATCTAGTTATTTGCTTTCAAACATCTTTTCTTTGGGGGATGGAACACATCTAGTTATTTGCTTTCAAACATCATTTCATTTGGGGATGGAACACATCTAGTTATTTGCTTTCAAACATCTTTTCTTTGGGGGATGGAACACATCTGGTTATTTGCTTTCAAACATCTTTTCTTTGGGGGATGGAACACATCTAGTTATTTGCTTTCAAACATCATTTCATTTGGGGATGGAACACATCTAGTTATTTGCTTTCAAACATCATTTCATTTGGGGATGGAACACATCTAGTTATTTTCTTTCAAACATCTTTTCTTTGGGGGATGGAACACATCTAGTTATTTGCTTTCAAACATCTTTTCTTTGGGGGATGGAACACATCTAGTTATTTGCTTTCAAACATCTTTTCTTTGGGGGATGGAACACATCTAGTTATTTGCTTTCAAACATCTTTTCTTTGGGGGATGGAACACATCTAGTTATTTGCTTTCAAACATCTTTTCTTTGGGGGATGGAACACATCTAGTTATTTGCTTTCAAACATCTTTTCTTTGGGGCGTATAGACTTGGTGGCGCCCATCTTCTCTCCAAGTCAGAGGCGAATATTTTAGGTTTTTACCAGGCATTTGAACCCCATTACCTTTAGCATGTGTCACGCCCACTGAACAAAAAGTCTTGTTTGAATACTAGGAGTCTGAAGCCTAGACATCATCGTTTAATCACGTGGTATACACCATATCCCCGTGGTGCCTTCTCCCACACTTCTTCAATACTATCGCTGTGCCCCCTCCCACTCCCCCTCCCCCGTCACCAGCGCCTCTGTACAACTGGAATCGAACCCATGTAACAAGCGACCCACTCACCCTCAGCTGTTTCATCTTCTCCGTGTCCTGAACAATTTTGGTGAACATGTCCGTCATGAACTTCTTCTTGTTATGTTCATTCTCCCCCACGGCCTTCAGGGCTTCGAACGACTTGTGCTGGGTTGAAGAAAAAAAAACACACATAAACATAGCCTAAAATTAAATAAAAACACAGATAAACATAGCCCAAAATTACAAAAACAACAACTAGAGATTTAAAAAACTCTTCAGTCTTATGTATTGTCAAACCGACATTTCTCCTGGCATTCTGTATGACGGCCACCTTCTACAGTTCCTTAAAGAATGTTGTTTTTGGGCAGGTTATTACGTCATATCACATGACCTAACCTTGCAGTCTTGCCGTCGTTTGATTGGTGCCCTAATGGTTTCCTGTGGGTCCGCGAGTCATATTTTAGTAACTCACTGTAACAACTCATCCACAAACGTGAAACCAGCTTTGAAATTTGAAAACAAACACACGAACCACAACAACTGTACACCATATAATAATAATAACAACAAAACTAAATTATATAACGCATTCAATAAGTGAATTTTTAGTCAATTATAAATAGTTTGCTAAATTTCAAAAGCTGATTTATTAAAAAAAAAATAATTCATTAACCTTTTTGTCCTAAAGTTGAAGTCAGGAACACGGCTCGCTTCTGTTTGTCATGAAAGATTAAAACGAATAAACAAACAACGGTACTTGTTACTGATGTCTCAGGAATTTGAACCCAAGATCTCAACGATCGTGATCACAGACGCCGTGCCACCAGATTAACCGGCGCGGGATTACATACGTTTTGGTCAGTCATCGGTCACTAACCTTCAGCAGGTCTTCGAGTACGAATTGAACTGACCACTGCAGAAACGCACTTGACCTACAACCAACGCCAATAGATAGTTAACATGGGCAACATGAGAGAGAAAGTACACCGTAATTTATTTTTTAAATTCTCCAAATTTAATAATTCACATGTATAATACATGTATTGAACGTGAAAAGATGTGGGTGTGCTGCCCGTGATCGGATAGTGGTTAGTACTTCGCGTTGTGGCCGCGACAACCCAGGTTCGAATCCTGGTCACGGCATCAAGCTGTGTGTCTCGCGCTTCCAAACCCATTTTTTTTTTCAAAAACCGTCAGCTGTAGTGAGGGTCGTGGAAAGATAAAGTTCAAGCACTTCAATGGGGTCACAGAAGGTCGGGTGCATGTCAACATCACGCTTTGACATCAGATAGTTGTGTGCGACACCAGACGACAGTGTATGACACAAGACATTTTGTCAGACTATCTTCTAATTCTTGTCTCTAATCGTAACATCCGGGCCCAACAACAAACCAACCAATCGGTAAATATTTGAAGATTATTGTAAACACAGACCACGCCCCCCTTCAAACCAACAATATTTTCGCCAACAATCCCAAGAAAACGTATTTCAATCATTTCTTCATTCATTTCAATCCATATTTTTTAAGTGCCGTAACTTTCCGTTTTCTCTCCCCCCCCCCATCATATTTCATCTTTGTTCACACACATTCAGCTCTTAATTGCCACTTGCCATTAGAAGCCATTTTTGTTATGGAAATGAACAATCTTTATTCCATTCTCAGTGCAATAATTATATATTACTGTTGCTGTGAATTCTAAAACTGTGAATGTCATTTAAACTAGTAGCATCTCGTTCAGAATATTTTAGTATTATCTGATTTGAAATTGTGTTCATTCAGCCTTTCACACGGCTTCCAGTGGTTGCCTGACAATAGTTGATTAGGGTGGAAATTGTGAAGTCCCTTATGTATGTCTCTCGTAGTGCCTCCATGGCCATTGCACTACAGGTTAAGGTGGAGCTAAAAAAAAAGCACACCACAAAAAACCGTCTCATTAATGATTAATTGGAACGATTAAAAAAATTAAAATGGATAATGACTAAGTTATATTGGTTAATGTATAATGATTAAGGTATATTGGTTACTGTATAATGACTAAGGTATATTGGATACTGTATAATGACTGAGGTATATTGGTTACTATATAATGACTAAGGTATATTGGATACTGTATAATGACTGAGGTATATTGGTTACTGTATAATGACTGAGGTATATTGTTTACTATATAATGACTGAGGTATATTGGTTGCTGTATAATGACTGAGGTATATTGGTTACTATATAATGACTAAGGTATATTGGATACTGTATAATGACTGAGGTATATTGGTTACTGTATAATGACTGAGGTATATTGGTTACTATATAATGACTGAGGTATATTGGTTACTGTATAATGACTGAGGTATATTGGTTACTGTATAATGACTGAGGTATATTGGTTACTGTATAATGATTAAGGTATATTGGTTACTGTATAATGACTGAGTTAAATTGGTTACTATATAATGACTAAGGTATATTGGATACTGTATAATGACTGAGGTATATTGGTTACTGTATAATGATTAAGGTATATTGGTTACTGTATAATGACTGAGGTATATTGGTTACTATATAATGACTAAGGTATATTGGATACTGTATAATGACTGAGGTATATTGGTTACTGTATAATGACTAAGGTATATTGGATACTGTATAATGACTGAGGTCTATTGGTTACTGTATAATGACTGAGGTATATTGGTTACTGTATAATGATTAAGGTATATTGGTTACTGTATAATGACTAAGGTATATTGGATACTGTATAATGACTGAGGTATATTGGTTACTGTATAATGACTGAGGTATATTGGTTACTGTATAATGATTGAGGTATATTGGTTACTGTATAATGACTGAGGTATATTGGTTACTGTATAATGACTAAGGTATATTGGTTACTGTATAATGACTGAGGTATATTGGTTACTGTATCATGACTGATGTAGATTGGTTACTGTATAATGACTGAAGTATATTGGTTACTGTATAATGACTGAGGTATATTTGGGACGAGTAAATGTCGTGTCAAATTTATTTTTGTATTATTCGCACTCATGGTTTAAGAAGGAAATGTCCAAGATAGAAAACAAACATTTCGTCACACAAATGTCTGTCTTTGACTGCTTTCTGTCACAGCGTGAATACAACGTTACGGAATACCTGGCCCTCAACTGTCGACTTGCCATCCATAGAAATATATTCGGTAGTGATATATCAAACACCCCCCCCTCTCTCTTTCTTCTACTCATACACTACAGGTTTCAATGTTTCATAACTCTTTTCTATTGGTACACTACAGGTTTCAATGTTTCATAACTCTCGTCTATTGGTACACTACATGTTTCAATGTTTCATAACTCTCGTCTATTGGTACACTACAGGTTTCAATGTTTCATAACTCTCGTCTATTGGTACACTACAGGTTTCAATGTTTCATAACTCTCGTCTATTGGTACACTACAGGTTTCAATGTTTCATAACTCTCGTCTATTGGTACACTACAGGTTTCAATGTTTCATAACTCTCGTCTATTGGTACACACTTGCAGGTTTTCAATGTTTCATAACTCTCGTCTATTGGTACACTACAGGTTTCAATGTTTCATAACTCTCGTCTATTGGTACACTACAGGTTTCAATGTTTCATAACTCTCGTCTATTGGTACACTACAGGTTTCAATGTTTCATAACTCTCGTCTATTGATACACTACAGGTTTCAATGTTCCATAACTCTTGTCTATTTTGTAAAGGGAGGTCAATGAAGGGATAAACCTACAAAATAAAATAAAAAAATCTTTCCTTTTTACACAGGAGAAAAGTAAATAAGTTACACAATTTTGTTGTTTATGGTTGTGACATCATAGCAGTGGATCTCGAACTGTAAAAATTAACAAAACGAATTCATTGCTTACGTCGCTCTTAGTAAATATTATACATTTATTTGTAGGTCTGACGCAAGGTATTTTTAAACCCTTGACGGACTGTGGTTTTGGGGGGGGGGGGGAGCAGCTCCGACTAACATCTAAGGTTGTTCGATACACCGCCATCTTGACCTAAATACTTTCAGTGGGTGGTACCATGTGCACAAAAGAAGACGATCAGCTTCATTAAAAAAAAAAGAGACTGTCATGGTATTGACAAATTGGGAAATATAATTCAATGTATGAGGTCCTTGTTCTGCGAAGGTAGCCCTTGTCGAGGTCGGGGCTCATTGCGCATTGCGCATGCACTCAATGCCGAGCCTAGGAATTTGTAGGCCCAGGGGGCTTGGCCTATTTGGGGGCCCCTGCTTTTAGACATTCGACGTCATAACATGAGATGATGTACTTAACATTTAATGTAAACTAAATAAAATTTTCGGGGGCCCTTCTCAAGCTGGGGCCCGGGGTAACTTTCGAATTAGGACCCCCCACACACACACACCCTAGATACGCCTCTGCATGCACGTCGTTAAATCCTCCTCTGGCAACGGGTCCGCATGTCTCCTTCATATGGACATTACAAAAACCACACGAAACATAAAATCAAAACGTTATGAGAACTACTGTAGGGAGAAATCAAAGTCTCAAATAGCAACTGAATAATTTCATTTCTGTGTGGTGCGCAATAAGGGAAATAATTCAATAACACATTGAATTCATTCCAATTCAACTGATATTGTCAACACGTGTAATTAACTTGTATGTGTGTGAAGTAATAAACCAGTGTAATACTGTTTGTGTGTATATATGTTTGTATGTGTATGTGTGTGTGGGTGCATTTATGTAAATTAGCTTGGTAGTTTGCGACCGTCTTGTGAAATTTCTCAGGCAGCTCAATGTAAGACTTATTGAATAGCCGATCAACAAAAGAGGAAAACGTAGACACAGACTGATACCCCTCTCTGCACCCCCGTGTCCCCCCCCTCCTTCCACTCCCCACACACCAATTTACCTTCCCCCAAATCTGTTAAGTACAGCATTTCCCTCTCTGTGCTCAACAAAACATTTTCAAAAGACTTGACTGATTTGTGGCTGATTGAATTTAGCGCACCAGTCCGTGTGTATGTGTGTGTGTTTGCGTGCGTGCGATGATGAGCTCAGTGCAGTTGACCTTGATCTATTCAGGTTTAATCTCTATTCTATGTCTGTGTGTGTGTGTGCGTGCGTTTGTGTACAAGTATAGAGATCTAGAAAATGGAAAGGCAAATAAATGAGTCGTGTACATGAAGTGGGATAGAGGTGTTGAATGTGGAACATTACTTCGGTGGCTGTAACTACGTATGTATGTATGTATCTATCTATCTATCTATGTATCTTTCTATGTATCTATGTGTCTATGTATCTATCTATCTGTCTATGTATCTATCTGTCTATGTATCTATCTGTCTATGTATCTATCTGTCTATGTATCTATCTGTCTATGTATCTTTCAATGTATCTATCTATCTATCTATCTATCTATCTATCTATCCATCTATCTATCTATCTATCTATCTATCTATCTATCTATCTATCTATCTATCTACCTATCTATCTATCTATCTATTTATCTATCTATCTATCTATCTATCTATCTATCTATCTATCTATCTATCTATCTATCTATCTATCTATCTATCTATCTATCTATCTATCTATCTATCTATCTATCTATCTATCTATCTTTTTATGTATGTATGTATGTATCTATCTATCTATGTCTATGTATCTTTTTATGTATCTATGTATCTATGCATGTATCTATCTATCTATCTATCTATATTAAGGAAGTGTGCCAACAGAGTTGCTCAATAGTGCGTCATTCATTATATTACGTTCATTTTCTTGATATACCTCCAACATGTGTATATTTGCTTCTAGTGCTTTTAAAAATGTCACCCCCGCTTCATTTTTCAGGATCTTTTACACTATGTATGCAAATTCATAACCATTCAAATTTTTCCCCGCATCGCATATGTATCCCGATTATCTCATCGACTATATGTCTCGATTAAAAAATTGATTACTATCCCGATTATGTCATACATTATGTATCAAATTATGGGATCGACTATATGTCACAGTTATCTCATCGACTATATAATCAATCGACTATGTATCCCAATTATCTCATCCACTATGTATCCCAATTATTTCATCATTATGTATCAGAATTATCTCATCGACTATAGTATCACAATTATCTCATCCATATGTATTGGAATTATCTCAGCGACATGTATCCCAGTCTCATCCACTATGTATCCCAATTATCTCCAACACTATGTATCCCAATTATCGCATAGACTATGTGGACCCAAATTATCTAATCGACTATGTATCCCAAATTATCTAATCGACTATGTATCGATTATCTCATAGATTATTATACCAATTATCTCATCGACGATTATCTCATTGATTACTATCCCGATTATCTCATGGCTATTGCCATCCAAATTATCATCGACTATATATCACAATTATCTCATCGACTATTTATCAAGTATCTCATCGACTATGTATCCCAATTATCATCCACTATGTATCCCAGTATTTCATCGACTATGTATCCGGTATCATCATCCCAATAGAAATCCACTATGTATCCCAATTATCTTAACGACCATGTATCCCAATTATCGCATAGACTATGTATCCCAAATATCTAGTCGACTATGTATCCCAATCTATCTCATCCATTATGAATCCCAATTATCTCAACGACATATGTATCCCAATTATCGCATCGACTATGTATCCCAAATTATCTAATCGACTACACAGCCCAAATTATCCACTGTCGCTTCTGTATCGGTCTCTGTCGATTATTATCCCGATTATCTCATCGACTATATAATCCCGATTATCTCATTGATTACTGATCCCGATTATCTCATCGGCTATGTGTAAATTATCATCATCGACTATGTATCCCAGTATCTCATCGACTATGTATCGGTATCATCGAAGCTATGTATCAGAATTATCTCATCGACTATGTATCCCATTATCATCGACTGTATCACAATTATCTCATCGACTATGTAGATCGATTATCATCGACTATGTATCCCAATTATCTCATGGCTATGTATCCCAATTATCACATCGATTAATTAAGTTAATGATGTACTCACAGTTTTTAAAGGATTGGACAAAATAACAAAAGTACAACAATGGTCTAGGTGAAATGTCATCACTTTGAGAGATCGTGAATTTAAATTAAGGAGGAGGTGTGCCAACAAGTTGTTCAATAGTGTCCTATTACATTACGTTCATTTCTTGATATACCTCCAACTGTGTATGTTGTTTCTAGTGCTTTTAAAATGTCACCCCGGCTTCATTTTTCATGATCTTTTACACTATGTATGCACCATTCCATGTGTATTCAAATTCTTGGAGGCATCGGGATATGTATCCCGATTATCTCTGTCGACTATGTATCTCGATTATCTCATTGATTACTACCCGATTATCTAATGGCTATGTATCAATGTCAATTATCTCATCGACTATGTAGTCCCGAGTATCTCATCTGACTATGTATCCCAATTATATAATCCACATGTATCCCAATTATTTCATCGGCTATGTGTCAAATTATCTCATCCTGACTATATCATCCATGAATTATCTCATACACTATATTATCCCAATTATCTCAACGACTATGTATCAGTATAACATAATTATGTATCCCAAATTAGATAATCATTATGTATCAGAATTATCTCATCCACTATGTATCCCAATTATCTCAACGACTATGTATCCAATTATCGCATCGACTATGGGATCCCAAATTATCTAATCGACTATGTCGAAATTATCTAATGTTCTGTATTAGATAATCTCATCGATTATTATCCCGATTATCTCATCCTTCCATACATCCACGAACCATCTCATTGATTACTATCATCTCCTCGGCTGTATCCAAATCGATCCATCGACTATGTATCACAATTATCTCATCGACTATGTATCAGAGTATCTCAACGACTATGTTATCCCAATTATCTCATCCACTATGTATCCCAATTATTTCATCGACTACCTATCCAAATTATCTCAGTCGACTGGTAATGATCTTAATCCATTATGTATCCCAATATATCTTAGCACGACCATGTATCCCAATTATCGCATCGACTAGGTCCAAAATTAAGCTAATCGACTATGTATCCCAATTATCTCATCCATTATGTCAATTATCTCCAACTACTATGTATCCCAGTGTGCAACATCGACTATGTATCCCAAATTATCTAATCGACTATGAGCCCAAATTATCTAATGACTATGTATCGATTATCTCTCGATTATTAAGAAAATTATAATCGTCGATATATTCGACTATCTCATTGAATACTATCCCGATTAAAAAATCGGCTATGTATCCAAATTATCTCCATCGACTATGTATCGAGTATCATCGACTATGTATCCCGAGTATCTCATCGACTATGTGCTCACAATTATCTCATCGAGATGTATCCAGTACACCGACTATGTATCACGTTATCATCGACTATGTATCGATTATCTACATCGACTATGTATCCAATTATCTCATCAGCTACTGCATCCCAATTATCACATCGATTAATTAAAGTGGTGATGTACAACACAGTTTTTAAAGGCAATGGACAAAATAACAAAAGTACAACAAGGCAATGGTCTAGGTGAAATGTCTGTCACTTTGAGAGATCGTGACTATAAATTAAGGAAGTGTGCCAGCAGGTTGTTCAATAGTGTCATTCAGCTATTACATTACGTTTCATTTTCTTGGTATACCTCCCATGTATGTTGTTTCTAGTGCTTTTAAAAAGGCCCCCGCTTCATTTTTCAGATCTTTTACACTATGAGCACCATAACCATTCATATTTTCCCCCGCCTCACTTATTATGTCGATTATCTCATCATTACCATCTCGATTATCTCATTGATTACTATCCGAGTTATCTCCATCCGGCTATGTATCCAAATTATCGTCATCGACTATGTATCACAATTATCTCATCGACTATGTATCCCGAGTATCTCATCGACTATGTATCCCAATTATCTCATCCACTATGTATCCCAATTATTTCATCGGCTATGTATCCAGAATTATCTCATCGACTATATCACAATTATCTCATCCACTATGTATCCCAATTATCTCAACGACTATGTATCCAAATTATCGCATCGACTATGTATCCCAAATTATCTAATCGACTATGTATCCCAATTATCCTACATCCACTATGTATCCCAATTATCTCAACGACTATGTATCAATTATCGCATCGACTATGTATCCCAATTATCTAATCGACTATACATCCCAAATTATCTAATCGACTATGTATCCCGTTGTCTCATCGATTATTATCCCGATTATCTCATCGACTATGTGTCCAATTATAATTGATTACTATCCCGATTATCTCATCGGCTATGTATCAAATTATCTCATCGACTATGTATCACAATTATCTCATCGACTATGTATCCAGAGTATCTCATCGACTATGTATCCCAATTATCTCATCCACTGTATCCCAATTATTTCATCGACTATGTATCCAAATTATCTCATCGACTATAACATTAATGATCATCCACTATGTATCCCAATTATCTTAACGACCATATCATATCCCAATTATGGCATCGACTATGTATGTTAATTATCTAATCGACTATGTATCCCAATTATCTCATCCATTATGTATCCCAATTATCTCAACGACTATGTATCCCAATTATCGCATCGACTATAACCATCCCAAATTATCTAATCGACTATGTAGCCCAAATTATCTAATCGATCTATATGTCGATTATCATCGATTATTATCGATTATCTCATCATTTCATGTATCCCGATTATCTCATGATTATATACGATTATCTCATCGGCTATGGTATCAAATTATCTCATCGACTATGATCCCGAGTATCATCGACTATGTATCCCGAGTATCTCATCGACTATGTATCACAGGTATCCTGCATCGACTATGTATCCCGGTATCTCATCGACTATATCATCCTGATATCTCATCGACTATGTATCCCGATTATCTCATCGACTATGTATCGAATTATCTCATCGGCTATATTAATTATCATCGATTAATTAAGTGAGACAGTACAACACAGTTTAAAGGAGTGGACAAAATAACAAAAGTACAACAAGCTTGGTCTTTAGGTGAAATGTCTGTCAGTTTGAGAGATCGTGACTTTAAATTAAGGAAGTGTGCCAACAGATTGTTCAATAGTGTCATTCACCTATTACATTACGTTCATTTTCTTGATATACCTCCAACTGTATATTTGTTTCTACCTGCTTTTAAATGTCACCCCCGCTTCTCTCCCCCCCCACCCCAATCATAAAAGACTCAAGCAGAAGACCGGTCATGATTCTATCGCCAGCTGGGAGTGTCCATATAGTCTTTGACCACCTGTGAGAAAAAAATGTGCCGTGAGATTGTTACATTGCTTATTGTCCATAAAATCTTTGTATGGCTGTTTATTTATTGAGTCCACCTATAGCAACCATTTTAACAATGGCCATATCCTCTAAGCATAAATGGTACTACTAATTCATTGTTTATCCTACGAGTGTTTATTACTGTTTTCGTTCAAGAAGCTAGTGTTAAAATATATATAGAGAGAAAAGGGGAAAAACACGATATGTAGGAACCACCAATTTTCATCAATTTGATCACTAGGCTTCTTGTGTCTGTTCAGTTCTTAATATCACTCTGTTCCGTGTTGGATTAGGATAGACATGGAGATGGTCAGACGGAGAAAGCTATGTAAAAACATTATCAGACTTAAACCAAAGAAGAAACTTAGAAAAACAAACCAAATGAAGGTCGAAGATGAGGTATGTTTATAAAGTAACTTTTAATTTTCTTAGATATTTAATGAGTACCGTTCATACATGTTGAGTTTTCCTTAATATTTAAGATACTTTTTATGTAGCATTGAGCACTTGCAATCATTTAAGTAAGTATAAAATCAAATATATTATTACAAAAAATATCCAACGTATTCATATGAATTTATTGAATGATTTACCAATGTCTATTTAATATTTATATTAACAGTGCCGAACCGAGGGATTTGGGGGGGGGGCTGGGAGGGCTTAGCTACTTTGGGGGCCCCTGCATTTTGACATTAAGCACCATGATATGAGAAGAAATGTACTTAATATTTAATGGCAAATGAAATTTTGGGGGCCCCTCAAGCTGGGGCCCGGGGGCACTTTCTAACCCTCCCCTTCCTAGATACGCCTCTGTATATTAAATAAGTATATACTATCTACAAGATTAGTTAATTTACTCTATAATAATAACTTTGCAACATCAAAAACAGTTTTAGTTCGAAATTTCCTGTTTGTTTACTAAAGATCTAAAACAAACAAGATAAACAAATATTAACATAATGAAATCTGAATATATAATAAGTATACCAACCATCGCCTTTAGTGAGGACTTCATATTATGTACTCAATATAATTTCTTTCAATGTTTGTATGGTCAAGTCTAAGGGTTACTTTTTTTTTTTTTTTTGCTTTTAAGTTTTATTGCATTAAAATTTTTTTTGTATTACTTTGTATTATTTACTTTTTATTGTTGAAAAATGAATTCCCCCACCACCTCGTAATAGTAAATAAATACCGCACGTGTATTACTTTTATATAAAGTATGGAAACTTATTTACTTATATTGTTATGTCATCTGGTCCATCTCGAGTCAAGCCTGATTGTTTGCTCTTAATCAAGGTGCAAAACCGTTTCCACCCCCCACCCATCCCGCACTGAAGTTCTTTTCTGGCAAGACTGATTTGTATTTACATTTTTATGAATAAATATAAAAGTTCCTTCTACACCACCATAAAATACCCGTATTGCCGAATGTTATGCCCGTCTGCTCCAATTCTTAAATAAAGATATGTCTGCATTTGGCGTTTTTTTATTCACCTCGCTTTTTTGAATTAATAGTCTTAACTATAGGCCCTACATACCAAGATGAATAAAACACACAAATCTGTTTTCTGTGAGTCCCTCCTTTCTTATGGGAAATTTTGATTCGGTATAGTGTTTTGGATTGCAACCATCTCTCTGGAACGAATTTTTCTAGTAATTCTAAAATTTAACAGTATTAATAAACATATATTTTATATTGAGTAATAATAATTATATATTTATTTTTATTTCATTTTCCAGGGAAAAAAGCAATTGAGCTGCAGTAATCACTGGCGTGAATGTCATCCATATGAAAACAATATCGATTACGTTCATGTCTTGACGATACTCTCGATGCAAGGTCACTATCTTGTTTCTTCTATGGGAAGTTAAAGGAGTTCCGTAGTTGGGCAGGATATAACACTACACGAAGTTTACTACTGAGATATCAAGATGTAACAATGTAATGGATAGACTTGATCAGGAAGTCTGGTATCAGAAACAAATCAAATTATTGGAGGTTATTTTAATAGTTCCAGACCCCTTTAATCTCAATGAAGGACAAACGGCTGAAGAGGAAAGTTGTCATGCTCAGGTTACAGTCATGTTTTTAGATGAGCTAATTGACAAAGCCACTGAATATCTCCGTCTCAGTCAAAGTAAACATGAGAGAGAATACATCATAACAAGCTGATGGTTTTTAGGCTCTCAAAAAAATAGGCAAAACTAGTCCTTATTGATGTTAATTGAAATTTGAATCATGCTGAAATAAACATCAACTGAAAGCTTGTTTTTCGTCTTAACTTGTTACTGTGTTCGTCAATAGTTTTTATTCAATCTATTTTGCACATTAATCTCATAGCCACCTCTATACTAAACATGAACTCTGACCTATACAATAAATCAACTGTATCAAGGGTGGGCAAATGAGATAATATTTTTTAATATCCCCCCCGATCCCAAAAACACTTTTTGATCAAAAACATTACTCGATATAGTTACATTTATATCCTACTGTATTATATACTCTCTTTTTTATATTTGGGTTTTCTTTGCTGCAACTTGGGTTTTTCATTTTGTTAGAGTGTTAACTAGTGTACAGCAGGCTTGCGGAGCCGAGCCGCTACTTTTTGCCGGAGCCGGAGCCGAAAAAATCTGGCGGCTCCACGGTTCCCAAATGTGTTTTTTACAGCAGAATTTTTTTTTAGCTTTAAAATTGAAATTTTTTTGATTGTTTGCCTCCTACAATTTGATAAGTTGTCATGTTTTACGAACGCCACAACAGTAACATCATTTAATTGCACGCACATCACCACAAGAAATCTTTAATAGGGAATCGTTTTGTGTTCGTTTTAAATCTTGTTTACCCTCCGAACTTTTTAATGGCATGTTATTTTATTATATATAAAGTTAAAACAGTTTTATTTCATAGAATAATTGTATCAATCATTTAAAATCTTTTTTTATACGACGACAAATCAGGCCCGTAGCCAGAGAGTGGCTATGGGGGATTAGGCTAGCCCCCTAATCACGAATGAGCCCCCGTGCATGATTTGAGCTTTTTGACAAAATTTTAATAATAACGGCTATAAAACATCAAATATTTTGATCAACAAATCAATAAGAATAAAAACTTTTGGCAATCATTCAGGCTATTTTACTTACATATATAGCGTATCTAATTTTTGGGCATAAAAGATTTAATCTTATTGAAGTTCACTTCTGGGTATTTCAGGCAGCATTGGCATTTGGGGCTTCAATAGCCGTGTGTGAGGACAGTTTCTCAGTAATCTTTTCCAGCTTGCATTTGAAAAGATTTAACAGACAATCTGAATGCTGAAGCATTTTTAGGTAAATTCAGTGCTAAACCACGACGTTTGCAAATTTGACAATAATATAAGTTCGCGACCAGTGCCGACGAGTGGGTGGGGGACGGGGGCAAATGCCCAGGGGGCCCGTATTTTTCGGGCCCGAAATTACTGTCGATGAGCCTGTTCGCAGCCTTGTAATAAGTTTATATATTGATACTTTCTAAGGACAACTAGCAACTTAAATAAGTTAATAAAATAACACGGACTTCTGACCTAATTTTTATACATATGCAATGGCGAAACCAGCAAAAAGGGGGGGCTCACACTTTGAAAAAAGACAGTTTGATAGTCTTTTCTGTAACTATAACTTTATTATGTATTGATGATTTGGATGGGGGGGAAAGTAAAGGAAGGATATAGCAAAAGCATACATAGAAATAGAAACCGCAGCTCAGAAAGCAGGTTTAACAGTAAACGAATCAAAGACTCAATACATGCTATTACAAAGAGATGAAAAAGAAGGAAAGAAAAATCATTCAAAATCAGTGATAGAGCATTTGAAAGTGTAGAAAATTTTAAATACCTGGGATGAACCATAAGTGAGAAAAATGATATAATAATAGAGATCAAAAACAGAATAGAAGTAGGAAATAAATATATCATACACTGCATAAAATACTGAAGAACAGACAGATATCACGGAAACTTAAAAGACCATATAGGCTACAAGACAATGATCTGACCAGCAGTAGCATATGGTATAAAAACATGGACCATCAGCAAACAAGCAGAAAATATGCTAAACACTTGGGAAAGGAAAATTTGTTGGAAAATATATGGGCCAGTAAAGGACAATAATGAGTGGAGAAGTAGAATTAATTCAGAACTTTACGAACTGTAAGAGGAACCAAATATAACAGCTGAGATCAAAATGAAAAGATTGAGGTGGGTTGGGCACATTGAATGAATGGAAAACAACAGAGGTCGTCCAAAAGCAATATATAAGGCAACACCCAATGAGAAAAGGCCTAAAGGCAGACCAAGAAGCAGATGGTTGGAGGAAGTGGAGAGACCTTAAAGCCATAGGAGTGAGAGAGTGGAGGAAGAAAACCATGGATCTGGAAATATGGAGAGATTAGTATGGCAGGCCAGGGCCCTAAATGGGCTGTAGAGCCAAAGGAAGAAGAAGTAGTAGTAGTCGCACACACATGATAGTAGCAGTGGCGCCGAGAGCCAACACGGGCCCCAGGGCAGGACATGGTCGGGGCGGCCGGGCCCCCTTACAGATGCTGGCCCCCTGGCAATGACCCCCCGGCCCCCCCTCTCGGCGTGCGTGGATAGTAGTACATTTTCTTGGCATTATTTTGGGGAGTAAACGTGGCTGGGTATGTTGTCGTGTCCCGTCTAAACAGGCACCGGTCACGACAGAAATTTCGGGCCCCTGGGCAGGGCTGTCACCCCCCCCTCCGTGCTGATAATATTTTCAAAAGTTGATTGGCCAGCTCAGTCCGGGCCCCTGTGCATTTGCCCCCCTTCCCCCCATCCCCCGCTCGGTGGCACCGGTCACGGTATGTGTGAGATCAGGATTTGCGTGTCTGCCATGCCTAAAGAATGGAGATGTGTGGACTTAGACCTGCCAGCCGAATTTTTTTTTTAAGTTTCGGCTGGGCTGACATAATTTTTCGGCTGATAGCCGGCGTAGCCGAATTTGACCATAAATTGAGTAAATTGACATTTGCGGCTGATTTTCGGCTGTTTTTAGGCAGATTACGAAATATTTGGCTAAAATTCGGCTGACGCCTAGACAATATTGAATTGATAAAACTTCAGCAATAAAACAATTTTACAATACTTGGGGAAAAGTTTTATTATTTAAAACAACAGAAATAAACAGTTGTATCATCATCATCTTTTCAAGTCAAGTATAGACTGAATCATCATCAATGTTGAATTCCAACGCGTTGGACATGATGCCTTCACTGACTTATCATTGTATTGTGTCTATGACTGTCATTGATGGCGTTAGTGCTGCTCTCAGAGGCATCCATTATTGATGCACTAAGCTGATCATCTACAAGAAGCAATATACACACTGAAGACATGCCTTCTTTCAGGGTCTTTATCATTTCTTTATCCTCTGTGAATGCTGCATCGTCTTCTATAATTGCGGTCTTGAAATTCTTCATTTTTATTGATGCTGTCGGTAGTATTAAGGTGCAATACGTGTGCTGTAAAGTGCTGATAAGAGTCAACCTTCAAAAGCTTTGAAGTCTTTATCATAATTGCAGCACCAACATGGCAGATAGTATTTTTTGATCAACAGAAAAGCTTTTCAAGACAGAGCTGATATGGTCAGCAAGGTTATGTGCAACAAGATTAAGTAATGCGACAGTTAATATAACGGCGAACGAAATACGGCGGCTAATGAGGCGCGCCGCATATTTTTCGGCGGATTTACGGCGGACGAAAATTCTATGTGGGGTCTATGTGTGGTGTACCCTCGACATCTGCCGGCGTGGCACAGTGCACAGGTTGTTTTTTGTTTTGTGTATCTCTTGCCCAGAGCACAGGATATGTTTGGACTCGTCGAACCACAGCCTTTGGTCCAGTTGAACAACATATCGAATGTGCTCTTGACATGTTATACGTCAATTGAGTGATTGATAGGAGTGAGACTGATAGGAAGGCAGGTCGATGATTCTTTTTTACAATCACGCCGGGGGAAAAAAAAAAGAACTCATTAACAAAAATTTGAAATAATTGTCCAATATCAGGGTCGTCTTAATAGCCCCCCCCCCATTCCCCCTCCCTAGATAATCACTCAAATGAAAGAAATTTAAATTGTTAAAATGTGTGAGGTCAATAGTGTTGGAGATCACCCTGAACAAATGTCGTGGGCGGACCCAGGCACGCCGAGAGGGGGGGCAGGGGGTCATTGCCAGGGGGCCCGCATCTGTAAGGGGGCCCGGCCGCCCCGACCATGTCAATTTTTCACGACTCATTGTTTATTAAGGGGCCCGCAATGATGTCCTGCCCTGGGACCCTTGTTGGCTCTCGGCGCCCCTGGGCGGACCCATGTGTTAAGGTAGCCCCAATCACAATTCATGATCACCCGTTTCTTTGGTTATCTACATACTATAGGATACTGTCGATCAGCAATGACAGGGGCACATTTAACGGCAGTAGCGCCGTGTATTTGAGAGGTGCCCCACAAAACCTAACTTTACCTCCCCCCCCCCATCTTATTTGGTGTCTATCTTTTAATTAGGGGCCCGCAAAATCCAACGTTGTCACCTTTATGGTGGCTCTCTTCGATAAGAGGCCCAATATTTTCTTCTTCGCTTGGGGGCCTCAACCAACGTAAGTCCGCCTCTGAGCAATGAAGGTGAAAAGTTGATCCGATTTTAAGATTTTAATGCTTACACCCTCTTGTTTTTTTTTATTATTCGAGATGCGGTATATAATATCTAATATTAACAATAGCGGTGTGGGTTCTAAGTAGAGCTCGAAAGTACAACAGTATTGCAGTTTAAAATCGTCAAACTTAAACAATAGTAATAAAAATCATTTAAAAATCGGATCTGTCCGCATTCAAAAATAACCTAGCCCACTGATCAAACCTAAGGGAATATAACTCTATGCAAAGATTTTGCAGGGTACAGCTAGTATATATATATATATATATATATATATATATATATATATATATATATATATATATATATATATATATATATATATAGGCTACTATCTAAGCAGATCGTTCAAACATATCTTTTTTCCCCTATCATATGTGAACTACTCACCGTGTGTTGCATACTCTGAGGGAGTTATATGACGCTGCGCATTGGTCAAGTTTATTTTGAAGGTGAGTGTCTGGCAATATTTATATGTGGCTTTTTTTTAAGAGTTTAGAAAACTTGATGTTTGTTATTTCAATATATTATTACATAGCACGTAGAAGTGGGGTGTGTGATCAGTGAATTAAACAGAGATGGTCGGAAAGGGGGGGGGGTTGGTCCTATCCGGTCGGCACTTTTTTATTTAAGAGTTGGCCACGCGCAGCACTAAAGCTAGTTACGGTATGGGTGGGGGGGGTCTTGTTTTTTTCTTAGTCCATTATTTTGGGAAGGATACGTGTGTGAGAGAGGGGGGAGTAAATATTTTATATAACGACATATTAAACAAATATTCTATTTGGAAAGGGGGGGGATGTGCAGACCTAATGGGCCCACGCACTATACCATAAGATTTTATAGCATTTAGGGAGAGGGTGTGTGTGTGTGGTGGGGAATCTTTTGGGGCTGTTAATGCCTGATAGAGGCATTGTAGGTTTAGCCTATAATATACAGAGACACCATAACAGTTGGCTGAATAGTACGTTTACCAGTATCAGCAATGGGAAGTAAAATATCTTCACTTAAGGGGAACCCAACATTAGATAAGAAAACGTTTGTTACTTTTTTAAATTATTTAGGTCGAAATATTAAATTCTATATGTTTTTTAAATTTTCTTTTTTTTTTTTTTAATATTTTTAATGATCTTTTTTTTTTCTCCCTCTACATTCACGTGCAGTTACTATTACCGAAAATGGAGACTGAATCTGTGCAAAAAACTAAGTGTGAAATAAAACGGTTGAAACTTATTGCTCTTATCGCAGGTTTTATCACTTTGTCAATACTCTCGCGAGGTAAAGTTTACATTTATGTACTACACAGACCAGAGTTTTGTATGACACAGACTAATGTACTAACCCTTCCCCTCAACAAACTATCAAATATGATTAAATGTAATGCACTCTGCTACTTTGCGTAGTCAGGTGGGCTTTGTTTATACTATACAAAACAAAAGAATTGAAATCAATATGTTTCTTTCCTGAATCGATATTCCAATTTATCACCCGATTTATCTCTCTCTCTCTCTCTCCCTCGTCTCTCTCTCTTATTTAATACACCCTCTCCCTTTCGATAATATATTTAAAAAAATTCATTTACTTTTATTTTAGGTATCACAATTTCAAGCGTAGAGAAGGTGAGCTACTGATATAGGTTTACTACAGATATAGGTTTACTACAGATATAGGTTTACTACAGATATATGTTTACTACAGATATATGTTTACTACAGATATAGGTTTACTACTGATATATGTTTACTACAGAAAAATAATTCGGAGTCCGGCTATCGCGCATATATATGCTCACATCTACAGCCGTAAAAAAAGTCCGTCTAGAGCGCTAGAGCGCATGCGTCTGCCGTATCCGCAGCCACTGCGTAACTAAAAATGGGCCGCCCCATGCAGCTGTTACGCTATAGCTAGTTAAAGGCGTATATAGCTCACCTCATTTTAATTTAATAATTTTTTTTTTGGGCACTAGATGGGGTGGTATTCTTAAAGTCAACTCCAAAGATTATAGATTGTATAATCTGTTGCCCCCTCCAAGCGCCACAAACCCTATCATTATATATATATATATATATATATATATATATATATATTGTCATGGGTAGTTTTGTAGATTAGTATATCAGTTGTATGTATATTATATTTCTAAGGAACTTTTATAAAAGGTAGTTTGGTCTCTTCGGAGTTATTCTTGTTGACTGACTTGACTTGGTGTATATTAAATTATATTTAAAAGACGAACTACATGTAAAAAGCACTGAGTAGACTTCTATGTATACATGTACATATATTTATTTGCATATAAAGGAACTTCTTATTTGACATAGTACAATACAAATGATGTGATAAAATATATTCTTACACCAACAAGGTCTCAGTTGGTCGTCTCCATTATCGTCTGCTCTAACTAATAATAATATCACTTCCGCTAAACTAGGTGGCCAGATAATTCAAACCATCTCTGTGCCAAATAACATTATTCTAGCCTAAACTGATCATTATATATATATATATATATATATATATATATATATATATATTAAATCCAGATCTAGATAGTTTTTGAATAAGTCTAGATAAAAAAAAATTATATCAAATAATAGATTTGGATAAATCTAATTTTTTTAAATTAAATATAACTTTTGATTTTTAGGGCATTTTCTAAAAAAAATGCTCTATTGTCCCCGTTTTGTCTGTCTGTCTGTCTGTCTGTCTGTCATCACCCTAGATCTCAACAACCATAAGTCCTAGACCCACGATGTATATATCATTTTGTAGGTCTTGGCCTGCCAAGAAATGACTTTTTTCCATTTCGCGATCTGACCTCTGAGGGCCGTAAAAGGGGCCTTATAAAGTACCGTTTTTTACTATATAAGCTATATTAATAAAGGAGCGCCCTATATCTCAGCAACCATAAGTCCTAGACCCATGATGTATATATCATTTTGTAGGTCTTGGCCTGCCATGTGTACATCAAAAGTTTATTTTGCGATTGGACCTCTGAGGGCCGGGCTTCAGGGCTCCTAAGGGGCTTATATATTATATATATATGGCCCCATTCTACACCTTGTACGTTCAATAACCCATTCATTTGGTGCGAAATACTGCAGCACGTAGTTTCACCAAGATTTATTAAGAAACTCATCAAATGAAATAGTAAGCTTGTGTTCTGAGTTTAATTGAAAGTATCAGAGCTATGCAACAATTGACGGAGTTTTCGGACGATTAAATGACTACAATTTCGAATGTTTTCAATTATGAGTCCTATTTCAGTAACCACAAACCACTTGTAGTTAGATTTAAGAGAAAATAATTTTTTTTCAAACATAAAGAAACGTCTTTATAATATTTTTTACAGATATATGCATTACACAATTGAATTTATAAACATTTCCAAAATTTACAAATATTTACTGAAAGCAAACAAACGTACTGATACATAACAAGAAAATGCGCTAACACGTCCTGTGTCCATGGAACAGGCTTAATTGCTTGTTTGCTATATATTTAAGATAATCTACACATTGTACATATTTGGTCCCTTCTACAGCGACTCAAAGAAAAAATGAAATAAAGATGGTCCATTAGCTTTCGGCCATGGGGCGTACGGCTATGTGTGAATACATTCTCACATGCATGGTCGTTCCTAGGTCTTCTGGGGAGGGGGACAAGTGGGGGTGGGGCATGTAGATACTTCCAGATATTTAAGGGCCCTAGGTAAAAGCACCTTTCAGGGGCTTTTTGGAACCCAATGTAATAGAAATTCATTATGGACTGGACCTAGTTAGCTAAACCATTAGAACGGCCGTGCTCACAAGGAACCTATTAAATGGATTAACTGGTTTTACTTATAGTTTTTTTTTTCAGATCTATTCGATCAAGGCAGCCAGCAGACAGGACGGTTCTCATTCAGGTCAATAGATCCCAGCTGCCAGCTTTCGGCGATTACGAGCGCATAAAGAAGATTTTCTCCCAGCCGGGCTACCCGAGGTTCTACCCTAACACCGTCAACGCTAACTATTCCGTCACCGTCAATTCCAAGTACGACGCCCTCCAGATGGCGCTGGACATGGGGCACGTGAAGACCAAATACGTGGCCTGGGTGGACATTGGTATTTTCAGGTTCGCTATAAAACGGTTTTCACTTAAAGCTGGCACCGAGGCTTTTTGTCCCAATTAAGCGGCTGTCCCAATTAAATATACAAATTTACTATTGGCTTCTTGGTTTGGTTTCTTTGAGATTTGTCCCAAATAAGCGGCTGTCCCAATTAAGTGGTGTCCCAATTAAGCGGAATCCACTATATATATATATATATATATATATATATATATATATATATATATATATCACAGTATATATTTTTTCAAACTAGAATGTTCTCGAAAACGGAAAATAAATCCTACAATTCTTTCTCACTGGAAGTGCCCTTGGATTTTGACGAGAAGAGAGTTGGCCTCTGTACTGTTGAACACCGGGGGGAAATTGATCAACGCTACACCATGGGATTACGTCAGGAGAAATCTGGTTTGGTTGGCTGGTGGTTTCGTCCTAGGTACAAAAAATGTAAGCAGTTGGTCTGTGTAACAAGCCCATCACTGACTCCCACTCCCACACTCGAAACTACGAAAATTTCACCAAATTAGATGGCGTTACTTGTGTTAGTGGCACCTGTGGGCGGACTCTAAAAATGCGCAAAAACTTATTGAAGTTGTGTAAAGGCCACATCTCCCTCCATCCCTCCCTAGTTACGCTACCGTGCCTATACATTATTATCTATGATGACAAAGTCACCTCTCTCTCTCTGAGTCGACATCCCCTCCCCCATCCCATCCCGCAACAGTGAGCTACCTAGCTTAACTATCCTCCCTAGTTGAGCCTTACTTCCTTTAGCCTTATACTTTATTATCTATGGTGAAAAGCCACCTCTTGCCCTGTGTGGACTGCCCCTTCCTAGTTGAGCCACCGTGTTTACAGCTTAATACCTTATTCTATTGTGAAAAAGCCACCTCTTGCCATGGGTGAACTGCCCCTTCATAGTTGAGCCACTGTGCCTAAATTTTTCATCTATGGTGAAAAAGTTACCTTTCGATCTGGGCGGACAACCACTCCCTGGTTGATTTACTTTGCCTATAGCCTTATTATCTTATATTTGCAGTGTATATTGCTATCCTTTCTTTTAGGTGATGAAGAAGTTTATAAAATCCTACAAATACGCTGTTCAAAAAATGCTTAACGCTAATATATCCAGCACTGACCAGCAGGTCATTGGGGCCATGTACTCACTGGACATGATCCGCGAGCAGGAAGTGGAGGTCCATGAGTACTTCTGCCACGATGGGGAATACGAGCTGCCAGGATGGGCCGCTGTCTACTTCTGCTTGGCTTACAAGTGCAAAGAAGCTGCCGAGATACGTCGGCGCAACAGAACGGCGGCTGGCACATACGTCAATAACGATCCGCCTCGACTGTAGCTAAGGCTTTACGTAAAATGTTAGCCCATGTGTAAAACAACACCTTGCCACTTGACACGATATTATCTGATGAAACGAGATTACCTGATGAAGCGAGATTATCTGATGACACGAGGTTACCTGATGAAACGATATTATCTGATGAAACGAGATCGACAACTTGAAGATATGTGCATATGCCGTTAAAATGACTGTTCACATGTTATTTAACGCTAAGATTGTCAAAAATCTATCCAAACTCATATGTATAATAAAAATATATAATAAAATTCATAACCCTATCCTTTCCCACTCTTAGTTATATATATATATATATATATATATATATATATATCTTACAATAGATATTTTGGGTTCTGTTGAGTTTTATTATTTAGTGTAGTAGTTGCGTTAATAAATTTGCAACATATACACCACCTCCCTATATAACCGACATTTAAAAAAAAAAAAAACAACAACAACAACAACACAGGGCCTATCGCGTCCACCCTGTTGGAATATATAATATGTGAATGAACTCTGTGATATTTATTAAATACACATCTATACCATAAACACTGCAATACATTCATAAAGAACTTCACAAAAACTGTGTTTGCTACTCTTTTTTATCTTATTAAAATATAAATTTGATTCTACACAGGGCTCGATTTAAGTACGAAGGGTACTGGGTCGCCCAAGAAACATTAAATCATTTCCTTTTTACTTATTGTATTGTATTTCTCTCGGTGCGACTATCCATGGACGAGAGATTAACTGGAAGCTGAGTCTTGGTAGTGTTTTTTAGTGATTGGGTAGTTAATGAAAGTGGTCAGCACTATTCTGGTGTTGTTTTTTTTTTTGGAAAAGGGGGGTGGAGGGGGCATTCGCTTATTATCTGGGTCGCATAGATACATTAAGCCAGGATAATGATGACTTTAAGACGTGAAAAAAATCATCCCTTTTTTATCAGACTTTTTCACAGATAGCCTCATACAAGAAGACGGCAAGAGATCTGAACAACTTTCTGCTGGGAAAGGCATACTATGTGAAAAGGACAATTTATTCCATAGGGGCTGTCCATTAATTACGTCAACACATTTTTGGCGATTTTTACCCCCCCCTGCCCCTTGTCAACAACTTGTCAAACTTCTAGAGACCCCCACGGCCCACCCCCCTATAAATTTACGTCAACATTTGATTACCCCCCCCCTAGAATAACAATAAAAGGGAAAAAATCAATATTTTAAATAGACTAGGCCTATAGTTTACAAGTACAATAAAAAAGTGAATAAAAGTAAAATGTTTAGAAAAAAAGTTTAATAAACTTTTAACTTACGAAGATATTTCCAATTTATAACTACAAAGGCTTACTCTGAACAGAAAAGAGATTAATGGTTTACAAAAATGTATACACATCACACCTTTAAATTATGAACATACTTTAAATTATTATAACACTTTAAAGACTATTTAATTACGTACGAAGACTTCATCCAACTTCAAACAGAAACGAGATTAAAAAGTTAAACTATAAATACAGTTTTAATTTATTAACATATGGTTTTTTACAAACAAATTCAAATCTTATAATCTCCCATGGAGATGTCAAATGTTCCTCAATTGTTATTATTGGCATATATGTTCTGGGTGAATAATTAATGGACAGCCCCATACTTGAAACTTAAGTTGAAACATTAAAATAGTATGCCAATAGTAACCTTAATCCAGCCCACATTAAAATAGAAATGTTTAAATTATTATGGAATAAATCTTCACAACGTTAATGCTTTCATCATAATTTACATATCATTAAGAAAGACTCAGCTTTAATTTCGTAAATTGAAAAAAATTAAACTCCTTTTTTTCCCCATTTTTTTTCGTTTCGGTTGTGTTGTAAACTTAAAAATGGTCGTTTCCGCTTTAAAAACAACTTAGAAAAATTTGTAGAATTTGTACTGTTATTTACACTGATTTATGATTTTCAACTTTGATTTTATTGAAATAACACTGGAAACTAAGTAGAGCTCGTTTAATATTTTACCCGCTTAAAATAAAAATGTAAGGTCTATGACATCTTAAATATATATTTTGAACATGTTTTAATAATGTTAAGATCAAAGCGTCCATAGAAACAAGGTAACGTCATTCATCAAAGACCTCTTTGTCCGTTTTTGGAAAGAAACTGGTAATAATATAACCTGGTATTGTCGTTGTTGTTTTTGTGTGTTAAATCAATGCTAGCTTTTAATGAGTTAATTTCTGGATATATTGATAAAAAGAGAAATTCCATCTATCTTAAATACAGGATAGCTGTTAATACTGTTATGTAAAACAGATTGTCAAAATGGCTTCATCGGGCAATCATTGGGTAAAGAAAAGAAAAGTAACATCAAAGTTCAAACAATCCCAACTTTCTTTGCGTGTTATATATATATATATATATATATATATATATATATATATATATATATATATATATATATATAACATACTACTCACTATCATCTATGTATTATAATTAAATAC
>JAGDYQ010000131.1:620524-631980 GCA_021962125.1 Bulinus truncatus | reverse complement strand
CAAACAGCTTAGTGGGCCTCCCTCCATAGACAGACCATTTTGTTCCGCAATCCCTGTGGGTCATTGTCTTCGCCACTGTTAAGAATGTACGATGGTGAGAAAGTGCTCTTCCTCGCTTATATTGAATAGAAACTTTGCATGCCAACTTTTTTTTTAATCTTAAATTTACGCATATACAACTAGCTATTATTTCTGCAAATGCTTCAATAGCCTCGCCCATCTCCCCCCCCCCCCCCAAAAAAAAACACCTTTTTTTTCTTTTACTTTTGCTAATAATAAGGTAAAGTTCATTTTATTTCTATGATAGTTAACTTCAACTTGATCCAACATTGTGTATTCAAAACAAGATATTTGAAAAAGTATAAGTATATAAATATCATGCTGTAAATAATTAGTGTGACATGGCCTGTCTATAGTTTTTTGTTTTGTTGAGAACATTCTATAAAGTACGCACTTATGTACTTCAGTAAATTACATCATTAAAAAAAATGAACCACTTGGATGCAAATGTGCTTGCTTTGAATGCTATTGCTTGACAATCCTATTTCATTTGTTCCTCAATTATTTTTTTTTTCTTGAGAACAGTGGCATATTATGGTAACTGAAACAAGAGTACATAACTCAAAATGTATTTGAATATTAATTGACAAATAATTAAGTTATCGACCCTCACAAGTATTGTAATGGGGCAATGAATTCGCAATTCATTTACGTTGTACCATTAGTTGTTGTTTTTTTCATGCTTTCACGAGGTTAGATATCAGTCCAGAGGAGTGGGAGCTTTTTTATGGACCTTTAAAAAATTGTCTGTGACCCATATTTTAGGCTCTGGCTTAGAAAAATGCAGCCTTTTCATTACCCCATTATGGCCCATTTATATAAACTCGAAAAAAATGTCTTAGAACGTGTCTCCGATTCTATTTTTGCAGTTTCCCAGTGTATATTTGAAAAATAAATTTTGAAATTTCGAACCGCTTTTTACTATTAGTAAGAATCTGGAAAACTTTGACAAATGACTCATAATTAACAGTATTAACACATTTTATAATTTATTTATTTATTTTTTCCAATCGAAAATTAACGTGAAATAATAAGCGTGTACAGCAATGGCGTAGCGAGGGGGGCAAGAGGGGGCATCATGCCCCGGGCGCTACTCACAAAGGGGCGCAAAATGGTGCGCTAAACAAAAAATTGTATATAATATTATATGGTTTTCGAAAGTGGGGGGGGGGGGCAAAGGTGTGCAGGTTCTTTGTATTTAGTAAAAGGTTCAGGGTTAGGTTGATCAGTCATTTTATTTATCACAACTTAAAAATGACTACAGCAGCATTTTTTTTTTTGGGGAGGCGAATATTGACTTGGGCAGCTACCCAGGTTCCGGCGCCCAGATGGGGGGTCCCCAAGTTAGGTGCGATGTTATTCTCTGTAAAACATAGTTGAACACTTTTTAGAACGATTATAGCCGCGTACAGTTGTGGTTGTTTTTTTTACAGTAAAAAAAAAATCCTTTACTTTGAAGAGATGCATCGTAGTCGATTTATCGAGATTTAATGATGAAATAATAAAATAAAAAACCATTAAAAAAACGATTCAAAGGAACTGCACTTAACAATTGGTAAATAGTTTTCACTTACGAATCTCGGTCCCCGCAAATGACACCCGCCCTGGGGGGAGGGGGCGGGGCGACATTCTGGCACATACTACTGATTAACATTATAGATGTACGATCAGAGGTGGATTGAAATAAAAAATAAGGGCCCCCGATGCAAAACCACATTTACTCTTGCATACTGATTTCCGTGTCTCTATTTTTAAATGGGTCAAAAAATATTTTCTTCTGCGCTTATGGCCGCGACAGACTTTATTCCGTCTATGTTTTTAATGTTTTCTTGTTCTTGTATTCCGCAATGTTTAGTTCAGAACAACATTAGCCATGGGGTTGAAGTTCCTTCTCGTTTCATCAGTGGTCCTTACAGCGATGTTGGTATGTATTGCTTGCATTTTAACTCAACACGATCTTAAATGTCTCATCAAAGGGGATTTTTAAATAAGTTTAAAGATAAAATAGAAAAAAATGTTGGAATTGTATTATTTCAAAGTTTCAAAAAGGATGAGTATAATTGCTTTGGGTAGATTCATTCAAGCGTTTCGCCCTGTGATGTTATTTTTTATTATTATTATTTTAACGCCCTGCATAAAACATTGTTTATGAACATTTTTCAGATGTCAACAGTAAGGGCGGTTTGTCCTGACGGGAGGTGTGGGAGCCCTGACACTTACTGTCCACCGGACTCTACTCTGTATTGCTCGTAAGCTATATTTTACAAGTATACTTTAATGGGTCTTGTCGTTATGGTGTACGCATTGAACGGTAATACCAATCGCAAAATATTTTTGCTCGATATCCACTTTGAATAGGCTCTGTAGCGATCCTCGGCTGTGTACGTTCAGTGAGGAGAAGGCAAACATCAACCTTCTGGGACCCTTCTTGTTCAGCAAGTTCAACTACATCATGACTAAAGATCCAACCAAGACTGTCTCGGTCTCTGTTGTGGCCCAGACCTCCATTTACGGCGGGAAAGTCTACGTCTCAGGTTTACAGGTGAGTGCCTATGTCTGCGAAAATACAACATATCTCGTGCGGTAGATAGTGTTTCCACAGCCTGCAGCGAATGTAGGGGGAGGGGGGGGGCAACCTGAATACTTGCCAGTGCCCCTGTGTCTTCGGGAGAGGAAGGGGGGGGTCGTTTTCATAATCTTCTTTTAAATGACTGTTGGGAAAGTGCTTCCCTTCCCCTCCCTCCAACCTCCTGATTTTCAGAGATTTTCAGACTCCCGCCAGGTATCAAAGACTTTTTAGCAGCGGACATGGTGCTTCGTTCATAATACTTATGGTGAAATAGCTATACTAGATTGTAACGCAATGTTGTTATTGTTGTTTGTTTGTTTGATTCCCCCCCCCCCCGCTAACTTAACGCAGTGAGATATTGTTTAATGTACTACAACAGACGTGATCACGCGTGAGCCTGATAAATGCCGCGTTCCGTAGTCTTAGTTGTTTATTTATTTATTGTAAAAAAAAATTATCAATGTTAAGTGAACAAAAGTAACGTAATTATAATAATAATAATAAAACTGGCTTATTGAGAGCCGAAAAAAAAAAACACCAGTAAAAGACTTGTATGAGGCTATAATAAGAGTCGCGTTTGAACACCATTGTACTAGACGTTGATATGAAATAGAAAATTTCATCTGTTTTACCTACATGAATCTCCTATACTTTCTCAGGCTGATATTTTGGTCCATTGTAACAGTGCTGCGTCCAACGTTGTTTTCAATCTACAGACCAGAGTCGAAAACGGTAAGGGCACTCTTTTTTTTCCCCTTAAATAAATTGCCAGAATGTCGCCCCGCCCCTATCTATATACATATTTTCTCTATCCCGACGATTCTCAAATTTAACGCTTCTCAAGCCACTTTGTCAACAGTTCCGGTTTAACAACCCACCTGCACAAAAAAGAAAATGCTATAAAAAGTTATCGAAGAAAGTGTCCCCTATTGCTACCATAGATTTCCTCTTTGACATTTATTTTTTTTTTTGGTTTAAAAAATGTTTAGTTTTGTATTAAATTAGACAGATCTAGTTATAATTATGCGTCTATGGCAGGGGTCGGCAACTTTTGAGACGGAAGAGCCAAAAGTTATAATTTACAATTTTCTCAGTTTTTTAAGAGCCACTAAAATTGCTGTTTCAATATTATGGTATTTGATTAGGATTAGGTATATAAAGTAATTTAATTATTATTATTTGCACATGGAATTGGAAGGCCGCAATTTGACATCGAAAGAGCCGCAACTTGACATCGAGAGAGCCGCATGCGGCTCGCGAGCCGTAGGTTGCCGACCCCCTAATCTATGGAGTTTTCGAACTTTCAATTGTAAAATTAACAGTTGTACCCCACAGGCGCGAAAGTATGTTCGCCGGTACCCCTCACAAAATAAATTCTTCAAACTATTGGTGGTTTTAAACGAAAATTAGATCTCAATGCGTACCCCTGCTTAACTTTTGCCTTACCCCCTAAGGGTATCACTACCATTATTCCTACTATTTGTTTTTTTTTTTTTTTCTTTTTTTTGTTTTTTTTTTAAAAAGACCTACTTTTAAAGGTTTTGGCATTACATCTGATAATGTTAAATTACACTGATTATTTCTTTACTATCATGCATATATAAAAAATTACCCTTTTTCTTTTGCTACTTTAAAAAAAAAATCGTGTGTAAGATGCTGTCAATGCCACCGTTTGCAGGTTTGGGATCCAACTTATATTTTCCAAGCTGAGGCTCCGCTGATCTAGTAAAAAAAAAAGTCATTGTAACTAGGTGCCCCTTACAACAGCAAATAATTTCCTTCCGTGGGTATGCCTGCCAAAAAGTGAAATTCGTCCATAGAATTTAGAATGAGTAGACACCAATTTTACAAATAGGTTATTCTAAATACAACAAATGAATTTGTTTTTTAAAACTGGATTATGGAAATTCAAGTTCCCACAAGGGTCTCCTTTAGCAAAAGAGTCCCTAGCCGACATTTTAGTTTACCTATTCACAGTAAAGGAGTTGGGTCGGTTCGGGTCCCGATTTGTTGAAAGAAATAATTTGAGTCATCAAAAAGGGGAATTAAAGTTGTGTTTTGCAGGCAGGGCCGGCCTTGGACCGAATTGACCGATTGCTCCTAATTGGGCGCCGCGCCTGGCAAGGGGCCCGCGATCTATATTGAGCGTATCAGTCATGGCTCTTGTCACAGGCTTTTGAAGATTAGAAGTGAGGGCCTAACAAGCATCCGTTAAATTGGGCCCCGCTATTCGTAAGCCAGGTTCTGTTTGCAGTTACAAAGTTGGGTTTTTATAGACCTCTGGTCAGTCGGAGTAAGATACCGTGCGCTCATCCGATACACACCTGTTAAATCTGCCTCTGACTATACATATAAGCAACTCTGGATAAAGGATCAAGAAATAAACAGTTTATCCATTCAGAGATATGATAATGTTTTATACTAGCTGAACCCTGCAAAACCTTTGCATATAGTTATATCCCTTAAAGTTTGATCGGTATGCTGGGTTATGTTTGGTTTCGGGTAGATCCGATATTTTCATGATTGTATTTTAAACTGGAATGCTGTTGTATTAGTTATTTACTTTTGATTTAACGCAGAGCCCAAATCGCTTTTATCATATAACCGTGATAACTTTCCTATCCACCGTTCTAAAAGTCTCTAGTATTTTTTTTAATAGCCTTTTGTCTTTTCAGACCAAGCCGTGTTTTACCTAACCGATCTGCTGGGGCAGACACAGAAATATACATACAAAACTAACGACGAATATCAACAGTTCCAGGTCAAGAGCGTAGCCAAAAAATGCTGCACCATCAGCGTCATCATCACGCCAGAGAGATACTTCATCATCAGCCTTGACTGTTTCAAAATTTCCATCGGCTTCAGACCTTTTGAATCTGGAAAAACGCCTTGTAAGTAATGATCAATGGCATAATGCTGTATTCCGCGGTTGAATCAAGAATCAAGCCCCTGGGCTTTGTGATTTGAAGTGGCTGCACAGAATAAGAATCGAGCTCCTAAATTAACCTTTTCAGAGATGAGTATTAAATACTAGTAGAAACACCTGCTGCAGCTGGGCAGAGTCCTAGGCACATACCCATACACATACTCATACACCGAAACTAGTTCGATTTAGACTACACATTTGCATCTTAGCATCATCATATGGTAGATACTAGTGGAAAAGCCTGATGAAGCTGACTGAACGAAATCCGACAGAAGGGATAACAAAGAAATATAAAAAATACTGCACTAAAAAAGAGCATGTAGCCTTTATTCCCATGAACAGAATACAATATGAACAGAAATAACAAAGACATATAATAAGAAATCCTTGTTGTGTTTAGAATGACGGATGCGAAAATTTCCAGTTTTGGAATTCCCCGAGCGATGGTAGTTTTCATATCATGCGGTGTATGCGTTGTATTTAAGGATCTTCATGGAAATAAAAGCCAAATGTTATTTTCTATTACAGTATTACAACGCACAACGCACGATATGATAATAACCTGAGGGAATACACGCGTAGGTTAGAGTTAGAAGATAATGTATTTAAACAAACGCAGTGGCTACGGTTCCAAGGAGCGGAACTCCGTATTACTTTTTTACGGGGTCCAACTATAGATGCGCATGGGCTCTAGCGCTTTTTTTTTTTTACGGCAGTAGATGTGCGCATGCGCGATAGCCGGACTCCGAATTTTTATTTTTCGGGGTCCGGCTATAGATATTGCGCCTAACCCTATCCCTAACCCTAACCCTAACTCTAATCCTAACCCTATTCCTAACCCTAACCCTAGCCCCGAAAACAAAAAAAGAATATGCAATAATAAGCAGTCTGTCTGCCGCACATGCGTATCTATAGCTGGACCCCGAAAAAAATAATACGGAGTCCCGTTCCTTAGAACCGCAGCCACTGCGTTAAAGAAAAGTGCCAAACCATGAGTCGACTCCCCCCCCCCTCCAAAAAAAACAAACTAACGAGTAAACAAAAGGTTTGCACTAAAGAAAACAAGCAATTAAGCCTGTTCCATTCTGGACACAGGACGTGTTAGCGCATTTTCATGTTATGTATCAGTACGTTTGTTAGCTTTCAGTAAATATTTGTAAATTTTGTAAATGTTTATAAATTCAATTGTGTAATGCATATATCTGTAAAAAAAATATAAAGACGTTTCTTTATATTTGAAAAAAAATTATTTTCTCTTAAATCTAACTGCAAGTGGTTTGTGGTTACTGAAATAGGACTCATAATTGAAAACATTCGAAATTGTAGTCATTTAATCGTCCGAAAACTCCGTCAATTGTTGCATAGCTCTGATACTTTCAATTAAACTCAGAACACAAGCTTACTATTTCATTTGATGAGTTTCTTAATAAATCTTGGTGAAACTACGTGCTGCAGTATTTCACACCAAATGAATGGGTTATTGAACGTACAAGGTGTAGAATGGGGCTATATCTCTATACTTATAAGACGCATTTTTTGTCTGTCTGTCTGTCTGTCTGTCTGTCTGTTCCCTTATAACTCAAGATCCAGACAAACAAATAACGTGAAATTTGTTACACATGCACATAATTACATGGGGAACGTTATAGGACAGGTTTCGTTTCATATCGATGGGTAGTTTAATTGTAATTAATTTTTTTTTATTTTAGTATTTTACTACTATATTAAAGTAATCTCGACGGCGCCATAAATAAATTTCCTCTGTGACGTCATTTCCCTATGATCGAATAGAACTTGCGCGCTGGTGCTGTATTGTGCCTTTGTGATGCAAAGAATTGTTGATGTTTTTTCATGCTCTCTGATGTGTACAGTTTGAGGAAGGTAAAGGAATGAAGAAGGATTTTAGAAGAAGTGTGAAACCATAATAATAAGTATATATATATATATATATATATATATATATAGAGAGAGAGAGAGAGAGAGAGGAGAGGAGGGGAGGGAGAGAGAGAGAGAGAAAAGAGAGAGAGAGAGAGATAAAGAGAGAGAGAGAGATAAAGAGAGAGGAGGGAGGGGGGTGGACAGGGGGAGAAAAGGAGAGGGAGAGAGGGAGATGGGAGAGGGAGTAGGGGAGAGGGAGCAGGGGGTGAGGCAGAGAGAAAGGAAGGGAGGGAGAGAGGGGGTAGGGAGAGAGAGAGAGGGGAGGGAGGGAGAGGGAGGGAGAGAGATAAAAAGTGAGGGGGGCAGGGAGGGAGAGAGAGGGAATGAGGGAGGGAGGAAGGGGGAGAGAGGGGGAGGGGAGAGAGGGGAGGTGGAAAGGGGGAGGGAGGAAGAAAGGAGGGGGAGAGTGGTTAGGGGAGGGAGAGAGAGGGGAGGGAAGAAGAGAGGGAGAGGATGTTAGAAATGGGAGGAAGAGATAAAAGAGAAAGAGGGGGCAGGGAGGGAGATAGAGGGAAGGAGGAGGGAGGGGAGGATGGACGGGGGGAGAGAGGGAGAGGGGGAGAGAGGGAGATGGGAGAGGGACGGAGAGAGATTTGAGAGAGGGAGGGAGGGAGAAAGGGAGGGAGGGAAAGGGAGGGAGGGGGAGGGAGGGAGAGAGAGAGGAAGGGAGAGAGGGGGTGGGGAGAAAACAGAAGGTAAACAGAAAACCTTATTTTAAACCCGGGCAAAGCCGGGTACTTGCAACTAGTATATAATATATAAGCCCCTTCGGAGCCCTGAAGCCCGGCCCTCAGAGGTCCTATCACGAAATGAACTTTTGATGTACACTTAGCAGGCCAAGACCTACAAAATGATATATACATCATGGGTCTAGGACTTATGGTTGCTGAGATATATGGCGCTCCTTTGTTAATATAGCTTATATAGTAAAAACGGTACTTTATAAGCCCCCTTTTACGGCCCTCAGAGGTCAGATCGCGAAATGAACTTTTGCTGCACACATGGCAGGCCAAGACCTACAAAATGATATATACATCATGGGTCTAGGACTTGTGGTTGTTGAGATCTAGGGTGATGACAGACAGACAGACAGACAGACAAAACGGGGACATTTTTTTTCGAAAATGCTCTAAAAATATTCAATTCTCCAAGAGACTTGTCCTGCTAAAAGTCATTGCACCAAATATAATGACTCGATCTCCCAAGAGACGACTTAGTAAGTAACTTAACCAAAAATAATCCATCGTTATGAATCATTAAGTAGGTGTAACAAAAGTCAATCAAGTTTCCTTCTGATACATTATGTTACTATGTTGATGTATCAAATATTAATCAATGTGTCTAGGGTGTAAGCACTAAAAAACTACACTAAACAAGTGGAATTTTAAATTAGCTGTTCTCATATACCAGCTGTACCCTGCAAAACCTTTGCATAGAGTTATATCCCCTTAGGCTTGATCTGTAGGCTAGGTTATTTTTGGTTTCGGGCAGATCCGTTTTTTTTATGATTGTATTTTAAGCAGGAATACTGTTGTATTAATCCTTTACTTTCGATTTAACACAGAGCCCAAATCGCTGTAATATATATATTATTGTTTTTATATTACTTTTTTTCTGTTTCCTTCAGGCCTTTATGTTGAGATAGATGCAAATTATATCACCCAGTTTGAGCCCCAAAGTCCATACCCAACCCAGCTCTGTCTGGCCGATAGTTTTTACATCGACGACCTGAAGAACTTGACCGGGCTCTCGTCGAACGCCGTGGCCCTCAACTTCCAAGGGTTCACAAGCAACCTCACCAACACAAAGTTCCCGCTGCTGCCGTCAAACATAGTGGAGTTCAACACACTGCTGAGAGGCTGTCCGAAGGATCGTTTGCCACAGGTGATCGCTCTCTCTGCCCTCTTGAAAGACGCACATCTTGTCGAATGCCTGACGACAGCTACTGGTTTCGATGGTCTCATCGGTTCCGTCATCACAGGAGTTCAGATAGGATGTTACGGCGACCTGTCGAAATGCGACTTGTTTTTAGATTATCTTAATGTCTGTACCAATGCGCCTAGCAATCAAGCTTTGCTAGCTTTTTATAGTTTGTATTGCCTAGCTCCATAAGGCAAAATATTTTTTTAAATGGTCATATAGAGAGAACTCATCCTCAGCTAAATAAAGATGTTTAAAAAACTCATCAGTTTTTATTGCTTGTAAATCTTTTTTAATTTTAAATCTTTCTTTCAATTTAGGATTTATCAGTGCTTTATTTTTTTGTGCAGGTACGCACCGGTATGGCGTACCGGCACCTTTTTCAATGTGGGAAAAAAATATTACTTTTCTTGTATTTTAAGAGGATTTATGTTGGTTAATTATAAAATAAAATTGTTTAAGACATTTAGTATATTTGCAGTTGTGATTTAGCTTGCATCGAGGTGCGAATTTGTAGTTAAAAGTTAGGCAATCCATTTCTGAGTACCGGCACCTATTTTTTTACAAAAATAAAAAACCCTGGGATTTATGCTAATTACTAGCAATCAAATGTCTGAGTGCAGCCTATATACACATTTTAAAAAATCTGTTTTACCTGTTAGTTAAAGGCTATTTTTGTACTTGAATTATTATAAAGGATCGTTGTCATGGATACGCAAACTATGTGGATGTATACGGTCCCCACACTGGTAACGGGTTGACTATCAGTACTCAATTTTGTCATCAAAGGAAAGGGAACTTGTCAATGTCAGTGAGCCCGGTCTGAGATGATAAAACAGTTTTAGAGGATTTTATAGGTCTCAGTTTTCCAACATTTGTAGGCACCTAGTTTTCGCAAACGATGACCATTACAGGATTTTTGCTCAGGGCCCACAAATTACCTTTGCCTTAGCCCCAGGCCCGTAGTCAGGATAATAGGATTGGGGGGGGGGCGAAGAAATTTTCGAGCGGGGGGGGGCAATATCGAGGCACGAAAGCGCCGAACGCGTGCAGTTCCATATCTTGAATGGTGCATTTTGTTACCGGTTTTTAACATTATTGATTTCTTGAAGAAAATGATTGATATTTTATAGCTGTTATTATAAAAAATTTTGTCAAAAAGCTCAAATCATGCACGGCGGGAGGGGGCTCAGTTCATGCACGGTGGCTCAGCCCCCTTTCAGGCTACGGGCCTGTAATATTACCAAGGGCCCCAAATATAACTTTGCCCAGGACTCCAAATGTAACTCTGGCCTAGGAACCAAAAAAAACGTAAGAACCGTTCTAAGAGCAGAGATTATTGTAATAGGGCCCCTTAGCATTCACCACTTTAAGGTCCATATTTAGCTTGAGCTGAGTTCTATTTTTTCTTGTGACTCATGAATAGAGATGGCAATTATAGAAAGTATAAGTTTTAGTTGTGGGGTGGGAGCTTTGCATTGGGAAGACCCTAGGCCTTATGGGTAAGAAAGGCTCTGAATTAAGGATACCAAACACTGGCCTACAAGGCCGTAGCCAGGATTTTGTTTTGGGGTGGGGGCTGTGCGGCTTAGGGGAGGGGGACTGTGCGGAGTTTTATATAAGAAACAAGCAATTTAAGTCTTTTCCGTTTCGGACAAAGGACATTTTAGAGCATTTTCAATCAGAGGGAAGTAATCATGTTGAATAACTGTTACAAAAATAAATAATGATTACACCCCTTTGGTTAGCTTTTATTATTTATAATTAAAAAATAAGCAAAAACGGTACCTAGTAAAGTCTAATATTCGGCCCTGAGATGTCAGATCGCGAAATGGACTTTTGATGTACACATGGCAGACCAAGGCCTACAAAATGATATATACATCATGGGTCTAGGACTTATGGTTGCTGAGATCTAGGGCGCTCCTTTGTTAATATAGCTTTTATAGTAAAAACGGTACTTTATAAGCCCCCTTTTACGGCCCTCAGTGGTCAGATCGCGAAATGGACTTTTGCTGCACACATGGCAGGCCAAGACCTACA
>JAGDYQ010000131.1:519378-620024 GCA_021962125.1 Bulinus truncatus | reverse complement strand
TTCATGGTTATAATATTAAAGTATTGAAAACATTGATTAATCATTTTAATTAATATACATAAATCGAATACTTCTAATAATGATAATAATAATGAATAATTTTAAATAATGAAAGTGAAATTGTCATTCTGTTTGTAAGCTTACAATTCTTAACAATCCATCTTCTAAAAATATTTTATTACAAACATTTGTGTCTTGAAATTCTAATTGTTAGAAAAAACTGACCCAGTTTAGAAATGGAATTGTTGTCTTTAAGCCAATTTAAGCCTTTTTGTGCTTAATGTAGCTATTGATGTTTTTTTTTTAATGAGTGCTATCTTATCAAGCCATTAATTGCTGCACCAAGTTTAAATATAGCTTATTAGTCTTAATAAAGAGCCTTTTTAAAAAAACTTATAAAGTATAAAGAACACTTTTTTTTCAAAAAATATTCACGCTGTTGATTATATTTTGTCTAAAATTTAAAAAAAACATATTGCTCTTGGCTGGGCTGTTATTATAATTTAAGTTTAATTTGTGAATTGTAAACTAATGATATTTTAACATTTAATTATACAAATAAAGAAATGTGCTTTCATTTTATTAATATTCTAATAGATTTAATATAACAATAAAATTAATAATTTAAATATGTCCAGTTTAATTCTTTTTAATTTATGTTCCTTTTTTTTTTGATCAGCCATTTATTAGGCACGCTAAAATGAGTTCCCCATATAACAGTCTGAAAAAGAATAAGGTCCCATTGTTTCCTGGACATATGTCAGGTAATCGACCAATTCCTTTTCGACTGCCTGATTACTCTGAAGATGAAAACAGGCTGCTTGAAGAAATAACAACCAGCATGGCTCAGGATAGGTTAAAAAAGCACAAGTATCTTCCACAATTGACCAGTTCCACTAGCCCACCTCTCCTGAAGATATCAGAGACTTCAAGAAGTGATGTGCTGACAGACAGGAGGCTCTTGGACTCAGCCATGCCTCCATCTAATTCAGAGCTTATGAGATTAATGATGAACAAATTAACCCTTCTGGAGCAGAAGGTTCTCTTTATTCTGTGTATTTCGTGTTTAATTCCCTTCTATATAAAGTGTATATCCATATCAAACTTTTAGTTAGTGGAAGATTATTTTAAACTTAATTTAAAAAATAAACCCACTTACTTATATTTAATTTTATTTTGGTATAAAAATTGTTAACCAGTGCATTGATTTCTAATTTCCAGACCAAAGCACAAGAAACTGAGCTAAAAAATAAAGATCGTCAAATCCATATTCTGGAGGATAAACTAAAAATCATGGAAAAGGCTTGCAAAGATAACACGAATACCAACAGTATGAAGGATCTCGAAACACATTGCTTATTGCTACAGCAACAGGTGGAAAAAATATATATATTCAACATTACAGAAAAATTTGGATCATTTAACAAAATCTCTTAAAGTTTGTTTTTGTTTTATGAGTTAAGCTAATTGTTTTTACAGATGTCACTTTAATATTTATATATGCTAGAAGAAAAAATTAATCTATATTAACTCTATTCAAAGTACCATTTCAATGATCATTCTAAGTTCATACAGCTGTCTCAAGAATGCTAATGCCATGGACATTTAAGCTCAGTTTGACATAGGCTTTAGTTTTATTTATCATTATTTACCATTGTTAGTATAAATCTATTTTTTCTTCACTACTGACAAATTTTTGCAAATTCCTATTTTAGGCAATAAGAACCACACCTTTTTATTTAGAAAAAAATACATTAAAGAGCTGTACTATTTTTCAAAATTTAGTGAACAAAAGTAGTTAAATAATAGAAAAAAAAAACTGGCCACTTTTGGAGACCCCCCATTATAGGATGTTTCAAATTGTATAGAACATCGTAAAAAACAAAATATAGCTGCAGTTGTAATAAATAATAAATGGTAATTTTTTTAAAACTTTTAATCAAAAGGTTCATGAAATGGAGACTTTCCTTGCTGAGTATGGAATGGTTTGGGTAGGTGAAAATGGGAACAGCATCTCCAATGTTTATTTGCCTGAGAGTGTTGATGATGAGGATGATGAAAACATCACCAACACATCAATCAGGAGCTACTCACCAGATAATTCTATTGCCTCGTCCAATCCATTTGGAATCTGGCGTCAGGATGTCTCTCTCCCATCATCTCAAGCACCTTTTAACATTGACTTCAATCTGTTGATTGAGAACATAAAAGATCTAAATGTGCTGGCGGGGGAAGGTGTTGCCCAGATTAAAAAGACAGCTGATGGTGCCAGATTTACAGTGCCAGAGCCGATACAGCTAACAATATATGCTAATGGCATTCTTATGTTCGATGGGCCTTTCCGACCCTATTCAGATTCAAAGACCCGCCAGTGTGTACAGGATTTACTTGATGGATATTTTCCATCAGAACTCCAACAGCGGTAAAATAATGTCTAGTATATATGTCAAAAGCTAAGTAGGCACTTAGGCACATTTATTAGCTTGAAAATTTATTAGAAATGTTCAGGTTCAATTTTTTTTTTATGATCTTTTTAAGAGAAACTTGTTGAACTCACTTTACAGTGACCTTTTTTTAAAAAGTTAAATTTGATTTTTAATGACAAGCAGATTGACTTTCCAGTCTATTTAATCTTAAATTTACAGTCATTTTTATCATTAGTTTACTCATGACAATGTATACTAAGATGTTTGATCATTTTACTTTGAATTTCATCACTCTCATTTTACAATATATTTAAAAATAAGAATAAATATTTATTCAATAAACGTAATTTTTTTTTATTTCCATATTGTAATTATTTTTTTAAATCTCATTATCCTTGCACTTGCATCTAATAACAAGCATGCTATATCAGATATAGACATATAATGTATATTTTAAATCTAGTTACCCAGATGGTGTTCCATTTGTTATCACTGATCTGAGAGGAACACATTTCCAGCCCAAAGCAAGCCCCGTAATTTTTTCTGGAGAAGGACAGATGCTGGGTGGTGAAATCAAGCCATCTCGTTTGATTCGTACTCACCGGCGGGACTCTTCCAATAAACTGCAAGTACCAAGCCCAAGGACTTCAGCGATTTCATCAGATGGTATTTTATTTTATTTCCAGAATAATCTTGTTGAACATAGAAAAAACAACTTACTCTTGGCCCTTGATGGACTGGACACACAAAAAATATTATTATTAAACAATCCTTTTTTTTTAATCTCAGAGAGTTTTGTAAAAAAACAAGAAAACTACTAATGAGTTCTTTAATTCATTAACAATTCATGTAAATTCAAAATTACATGTCAGAAAATGTGTCTAGTTTCAATTTGAAAAAACTTTGACATCATTACCAAGCATTTGGAGACTTTATTATCAGTATTTAAAAATAATATCAATGTGCAATAAAAAAAAATTCATTTATAGCAATAATTTTATCTCTTCAATTACAAAATTCAATTTCATAAAAAGTAATTGCTTTGTCATATATAAAACTATATTATAGTTTCATTGCTTAGTGTAAAAATAATGATTCCTTTTTATATGAAATATCTAAGTAAACATTTCAAGAATAATTAATTAACCTTTGAACATAAAATTTTACCCTTATTAATGCTGTACAAGTGAGAGGACAAAAAATTATATGAATATTTATTGCATTCTTTGGATAAGCTGAATATCTGCCATCATGCTAGTTTGAAATTATAAATCATTTTCCTTGAGGATAAAATAATTTTTTAATGTTTAATGAAGATACTTTCTATAAACGAAGAATATTTAAAATCTAATTTAACTTATTAGAATATTTTTTTTGTCTAATTTGGAAAATATATGATTTTTAATAATATGAATTATTATAAAAATAATTTATTAATAAAGACATTAAATCTAAGCAAAGAATATATAAAATTTAATTATACTTAATAAAATATTGTAATTATATAATTACAGTCACAAATTCATGTAACTAGATAAACTTGGGAACATGACATTTTTACAGAGTTAACTTAAATTATATTACCTTATCAAGTAAATTGTATATAAAACAGAACTTTAAAACATAGTGCTTGAAAAATTAACTAATTCCAGTATTATAGCGGCTCGATTTATTTTTATAGAGTGTTGCTAATGTGCTTTAAAACCTTTTTAATGACAGAGAAACAAGTTACCACAATAACAACCAAGTTGCCTCGAAAACCTTTGACACAGAGCCAATTTATCAATAAACTGCCCAAATCGGTGATCAAAGATGGGAAAGTGATTGAGATCAGAGATTCAGTGGCAAAGACTTTGATGGGACAAGACTCAAGTGTGAAACCCGTCATCACACTTGATAATATGGATGCTCAAGCCCATCCCTCAGCTGAAGGGCCCCCTACCGGACCCCACAGCCAGAATAGTAAATATACTACACTGCGTATCCTGACAGAAAATGGTGAGCAGACACTGATAGTGAAAATGAGGTTTGATGAGACCATTGGTGATCTGCGAAAGTACCTGGACAAGCATCGTCCTCCCAAGGTGCCCTATGATATTATCTCCACCTTCCCCAATAAAATACACAAAAATAATACATTAACTTTAGAGGCTAGTGACTTGACGCCCAATGCTGTACTTCATTTAAAACCTCATAAAATGTATTAATCCTTAGTTTTCGGCTCTTTGTATTTTCATCTCTCCATCTTAAACAAAATAGCCTTTAATTATGTTATGATTTTGAGCTATTAAAACAATTCATATAGGTCTGGAGGTATATGTTTTACCATATTCCTCTTATGAGCCATTCGGCGTTAAGACATGTTTTTCTGAAAGCTCCATTTTTTTTTAATAATTTGATTAATTGGTGGAGACTTTATTTTTTGTTGGCATAAAAAAGATTTCTTTAAATAGCAATTCCTTGTTATGATGGATTTATATAGTCAAGAGTTTTGTTTAAACATTGTACTTCACATAGAGATCTTTCTATTTGGTAATATGATACTGTGATATGACAGTAAAGATTCCTTCGAAGGGCCCTTTAGGACAGATATAGTATGGCTCTCCTATCTCTACTTGTTACAGCGCACTCTGGAACTTTTTGTGGCCAGAACATGGACTAGCCACCTTTAGTTTCCACAATTTATGTCCAGTGCTTAATTGAGACCAATTTTTTTCAGTCATAGACTTGTGATATAATTTAACTAACAAAACTAACATTTGTATAAACTACTTTCTACATGAACTGTTTGTAATGTATTATTTTTTGTTTTCAAATTCTTTTTATTAATATCACTTAAGCGTTAAGCCATGCAACATGGTAAGAAATATTGCTGCACTGCCATGTTTTTTTAAAAACTTTAAATGCCATTGTTATTAATTTTTTAAATTTGTTCTTTTCATCTCTAAAAAAATTATATTTCTTTAATGAAAAATTATTTTGGATTTTCGCAATTGCAAAATGTATCTTAATTCAATACATAAAATAGTGATTCTGCTAATGGGAAAACATTTTCTCTTATTTCAAAAATGATGCTGAAAATTTGAATGAATTTTTTTTCAATCTTTTTAATGCAGTTAATTTTTTTTTTGTAGTTAGAAGCAAAATTTAAAATCATGTTTGCAAGTACTAAAAAAAAATGTTGATGTTTTAAAGCCCTGAAGTAATGCAACATACAAGTGTATGCCTTACAACTCAACTGCTGCTGTGTATTATTATATCAAATTATTTTCCTTGTGATAACTAATACACATTTTGTGTTGTGTAAGATAAAATATATCCCTGCACAGTTGTCAAGAAAATGAAATTAAAATTTTGAAAAAAAAAATAAATATTTTCATCATATTTAAGTTCTCAATATATTTTTTAATTTGTGAGAATCACATTATTGTCGATAGGTGTCTGTAATAGTTTTAACATTATTTGTTGCATTCATTAAAATGTGGCTTTAAGATATATGGTACATCAATTCATTGATTTAAGTATTGAAGTTTACATCTATTATAAGTTAGTAATAATTTTACACTTAAGTTGTAAGTTGTCTGGGAAGTCCCGATTGAATTAAAATTTGCAAGTCAAATACATAACTACAACATATAAATAGTAATAAAAATCAAATTCAACAAATAACAAGCATGATTCTAATGGAAGTTTTATTTCATTCAATAATGCATCAGAAGTTAAAACTCCAGCAAAAAAAAATATTACTTTATACACAAAGGATGTGGAATCCTTGAAGGTTTTATTTTATTTTATCTGACCAACTTCCTCCACCAAACCAGAAAAAAAAAACACTAGGGATATGGGATAACAATTAAATTCTTAAAAAGAGAAGAAAAAAAATCAACTTAAAAAGACTTAATGAACAATTAACCAGTAAAAAAGAGAGAAAGGTTAATCCTTGCAATAATACAATATTCATGACTGAAAAGTACAAGAAAAAAAAAATCAACTAAACAAAAAAAAAATTTTTAAAATACCCCTCTGTAACATGGTTTGATATCTGTATGTATATTTTCAGTAGACAAGATACAGTTTCATGACACAGACTATAAAAGATAAGCGTCTGCAGTGCTGAAGTTAATAATGTATGGTTTAGTGTGGGTAACATTAATACATACATGAGTATATTTATCTGATTGTGGGAGAGGGGTGGGACAGCTTCCACACTTCTACACTAAAATTAAAGGGGAAGGGGGGGTTAATTTAGCTTCATGTATGGTGGTGATGTGCAGTTAAAAAAGGAGGCAGGTGGCAAACAGGGGAAGGGACATGGTGGTGAGTGATGGGGGAAGGTGCCATTTAAAGACCACACACAAACACACGAACAGTTCTATGTTATTCACAGAAACATGACCAAAATATGACTGAGATGAATAAAATGTGTATACATATATACTCACATCACACATTTAGTGAATCTCAAGTTACACAGATCTTTTCAAAGCACACACACAGTCACTAGACACATTTATAATATTTGCAATGATCTTAAATAACAGCTGCTTATCTTCCTTATATAATATCTTAAATTAAATTAAACATTTTTTTTTTTACTTTTCTTCAATGGGAACTGCTTGGAAATAAAATAAAAAAATCATTTCATTATATTAAAAAAAAAACAACTGATTTTAAGATTTCATAATAATTGTCCACAGAACGAATGAAATGATAAATTACATATTTAAAGTAAAATTGTATACAAATATTTAAAAATATACACAATTAACACACATTTTAGAGCTGTGAATTAAGTATTCTGTAAATTTTATTTATACATGATTAAGTTTACTGTGAATTCAGTATTACTCAGCTGACATAAAGGAAAAAAAGATTATGTACATTTTTTAGTGGTAAAGACTTAAATGCAGGAATGACAGAAAAGAATTCATGCTAATTACAGCTGACCAAAGCACCTTTTTAATTTAGGAGGGGTTGGGGAGAGCAAAAGATGGCATGAGCATGACTAAAATCTAACATTCAAGGTCGATACTGGCAAGTAAAGTAAGACAAGTCACATTGTGTCACACACATACAGATCACCATAGCAATGAACTACACATCATACTAAATATATATATTATCTGTTTATAGCATTTTACGCCCTACTGTGAAACCATTCACTACACATACAGACAAAAAAAATCATCTACCACATCACAATTCTGAGGAAGGCTAGGCTCCACGATCCACTAAAATAGCAGCTATTGGTACTGATTACATTTCGTCTCAGCTAATGGTATTTCTCATCTCAGCCTCAGCCCAAGATACTTTTTTATTACAATTACTTTAAAACTGTTTTATAAAAATCATCTAACCAAATAACTATGACCCACTCAGCATACTTGAGTATGCCACAACTAATACAAGAGCAAGAAAAATAATATAGTTAAAATAGGCCAAAAAATTAAAAAAATAAATCTTTATCTCCTAAATTCAGCTAGATGGCACAACTGAATGATAAATGCTGATTAATTTCATTGTGGGATTTTGGTTTTAAAAGGCACATTTATTTCCTTAAATTTTCTGTCTATATATATATATATTATAAATTTAAAAAAAATGAGCAGTATAGTATTTACTAAGTTTATTTTTAAAACATTTATGAAAGAATGAAATGCCTAATAAAATAAAAGAATTTAAAGTTACTGAAAAAAATTACTGGTTATTACTATGTGGATTTTTGTAAAACAGTAAAATATATTTATTTTCTCCAGAAATTTTCAAAAATACATGTATTTTTTTTTTACTACAACCTCTGAGGATTCTTTGCTGAGAAGACGAACAGGAATGAAAAACGACCAATATCGTGACATAACCATAGATCATATACCCTGGTCAACATAATTATTCCGAGACCAGAAATATACAGTAGAAAAGGACGGGACCACATCACAGTTGATTTTTGTTTATAAAATGTGGCATCCATGGTGACTGCTCCCGTTGCGGCCATTTTTCAGACGTAACCTTGACTTTGCCCTGTAGTGTTCAAGATATGCTAACTGTTTCGTGTTGATAGCACCACGCCTTTTTCTAAAAAAAAAAAACAAAACAAATTGTATTCACTAAATCATAATTTTATTAATATTATGCGTCTTCAAGAAACATGTACAACAATGCCTTTGCTATTCTCTAAAAGTATATTTTCATAAATTTGTCTTACTCTCGTATCATTTCTACAGCATCCTCGTACTTGAGTCCAGCCTCCATAAGAGCCAAAGCTACCAAGACCGGAGCCCTAAAAAACAAAAAATGATATTGCAAATCATACGATGAAGTGACTTAAGGCAAATAAAAATAAGTGTATAAAGCAAAATCTTATTTGACAACATATCTACAATATACCAAAGTTATTATTTTATATCAAAATTGGTAACAAATACAGATGAGTAAATTAAATAAAAATGACTAGTTTTAAAAACAGTTTCAAAGTTATCAGCTTAATAAATGGGCAATTTTCAACCCCTCTTCAATGTGCAACATTTTTATTAAATCCACAACAACTATGGCAATCATATATAATAATATTCATTTCCAGTGTGCGTTAAATCGAAAAACTAAGAATTCAAAAGTTTCAATAGTTTCTGTCCTTTTAAGTATAAAATGTAAAAGTCCCCAATATTAAAAATTAATAATTAGCATATAATATCATTCAAATCCTTGTAGTTTTTATTACAACAGAGCATTTTAACATCGTCAAATGTAAAACAATAGTAATAATTGAAAATCTCCGATGTGTTTTCGTATCTAAAGTTCTTTTTAAAAGTCGATATAATGATTAAAAAAGAAATTCTGCAAATTTCTATACCAATTAAGTTCTCAGCTTTTAAAATATTTATGATTTTAAATAAATAAGGCTTTGAATTATTTCTTAATTACAAAATAACAATATAGACCTAAAAAACTAGGTCAAAAGGCAATGATAAACATAACCGAGCAATATTTTTCTAATAGTACATTAAAATTGAACTCTTAATTTGTGAGTCGCGGGGGTTGAAAGGTTATGCGACTTGGCCAAGATTCCCTGTGTTTTGCAGACTCTCTGGGTTTGATTTCTCCCAGAGACATTTTTTTGTTATTGTTTTTTCTTTTAGAATATATGCTTTCAGTTGTTTTAATGAAAAGTAACTAATTAGATCTCTTTGACATTTTTTTATTGAAATAATGTCTCCTTTAAGATGTTGTAAGAAAAAGAACAACTAATTAGGTTTTTAACTATTTCATAACTTAAAAAAAAAAAAAACGAAATAATTTTGAAAAAATGTATCAAATCTGAACATAGTGGAGTAACTTGGGTAGAGGGGGGTCCAAAATCGAAAGTCCAACTGGGCTCCAGCTCTAGGGGGAGCCCCCAAAATTATTTTTTACATTAAATATTAAGTACATATTCTCATGTCATGGTATCGAATGTCAAAATGCTGGGCCCCCAAATCCTAGGTTCGGCAATGGCTTTACAAGTCTATCTTCCTGCAAAGGCTTTGCAGGGTACAGCTTGTACCATATAAACAGTAAAAATGTTTACCTTCCTAGACCAGCAACACAATGCACCGCAACACAACAGCCAGGGTCTTCAGAAAAACGCGTTTTGAGCAGATTGAACCAGTCTTGCACTATTTCTGGAGGGGGTGGACTCCCATCATCAAACTCCCAATCCTAATGAAATGAGTATATTTCTTGTACAACCAGTCAAGTAATCATGTTACGTGATTAATAAAATAGCACTAAAACATATTTCTGTCATAAAATTAACAAAGAGCGGTGTCCATAGAATAAACATTTGACTTTACCATGACTCTAATTCCACTTTCACCAAGTTTTTCCTTGCTATAAGTAGGCTCACATACTCTAACTACATCTTTAACTCCATGTTTCTGAAGTTCCTGGGATAAAGAGAGAAAGACATTGGCCTCACTGAGATATAAAAATTCTTACTCTATTTACTGTATAATTATAAATTAAAAAATTTACAGCTGGTCTAATCCAAAAATGTTAATTGCATTAGTTTGTAATAATTTAAATATTTTCCACAAGTTTTTTTCTTTTTCTTAATCGAAGTCCACTTCAAGTTAAGGCAAATATACAACTTATAATTTTTAAATATACATATGTAATTTCATCACAACACTTTGAACTATTGAAGAGAGCAATATATATTAATGCTGATACACTATGATGTTCTTGCATCATTTAGTGATGTCACAATTTTTCCATAAAATTAATTATGCTTAACACATCTATCTCTCAATGTTTTAATTAAAATTTCAAAGGAATATTTTAAGCAGTCTTATTGTTTTTCTAAAAAAATTTTTTATGCAGCCTTTATTTAATATTTGAAAATGTTGTACTTGAAGAAATACAATTTCAGAAATTCACTAAATATTTCCTTTTACAAGGAAAATATGAAAAACAATCATACATTTTTGTGCAATGTATGTGAGGCTTGACCGCTTGTAAATTTTATACATTCATTTAATAATATCTGATAGTTCCGTAAAATGTTGGTGTAAATTAATGATAACAAAACAAGAGGAATCGTGAGAGCACTAAAGAAAACACCTTGCTGCATTACAATGAAACCAATGGTTAACAATAAGTCCAGTGATCCTAACTATCCTAACTTATATAACAAAGAAAAATAACTCTTTATTCAATTTTATTAAGATAGAAATACCTCGATTTAACAGTAGCAGACTACAAGCTCACGGACTATTGCATAACAAATTATTTTAAATGATTGGGGATTCATTTATAATGATGATAAATCATACTGACATTTACCTGCAAAAATTTATCTAGGTTAGCATCTGTAGGTCTATCAGTTATTAGGAACCTCATATTCTTGAAGCAGATTTCTGCCGGCTCTGGCCTACGTGCTTTCATCATGGGTGCTGTAGGAGGTACTCGCATTCGCAGCTGAAAAGTAAAATATTAAATTTTGTGGGCTCCCTCGTCTGAAGAACCGATAAAAAGTGACAGGTCCTACTGTCCCGGTCGCTGCATGCAGATGTGGGTATATATTTAATTCAGTGTCAATAATTATCCTAGAACACCTGAGTATATCCAAATAGTGCTATATTTCGTGCGCTAAGTAAACAACCACAATTTTTTTTCTTCTAAATCAAATGGCAGCCACAAACAAATGAACAGCCTTCTTGTATTCCTATAAAATTAAAGATGTATGCTCTTTTGAAAGACAAATATGGCGATGACTTTTGATGTTTTCACAATGCACAACGCACAAAATCTGAAGTATTATCCAACTTATTACTTTGCACAACAACACGAATACTGAAAGCTGTTAATAATGCACACCGTTGAATAAAATGACAATGACTGCAAGATTCAAAGAATTACACTCTACCCCATTCAATGGCTAGTGTAAAGTAGAATGTGATGAATTTAATGTTCAGGTTGTGTTAATAAAAATTCGCTTGGGCCAGTCTTATCCAAGGTGTGATCAACAAGTGCCTGTTTTACATTTTAATCCTTTGGTTTTATGATGATGTTAAAGAATTCTAGTGGCAGAGAAAGGTTATTGATCTAATTTGACAATCGTCAGCACCTGAAAAATAAAAATGCAAATTTTGTTAAAATCAATAAACATTATGCAGATGTAAAGGTTTTGCAGGGAATATATCCAATAATATCACAAATTCATGATAGAACCTTTTCTTAACTGTTAAGGGTTTGAAGTAAAAAAAAAAAACAATTTGTATCACAATAATACATGTATTTTAATTAATGACCAATATTTAACTAAAAAAAATCGTACTGTCTCTTAAGAGGGAAAATGATTTTATTTACTTTGTCATGAGCTAGAAAAGAAATGCTATTTGAAGGTACTTTTTAAAACTAACATTAAACAAATAGTTTGAATATAAAATGTAAAAAAAATAAATAAATCATAAGCATCCAGTGCCAAGGGAGCACTTAGAACCATCCGTGCATTGAATAATGTGAAGAAAAGAGCACAACACTGACCTTCTATTGAAATCCAGCCTGGGCTATTTAGCAACAGAGTTCAAGGTATAGAGCTTTTAAAAAGACGCTCTGCTTCCTTGTTAGGCAGAGGTCTTATTTCTCGTGTGGGAAGTGTTGTGCCTGGCAGTAATCTCCGCTGTTGGTGACAAACTCCATAAAGGTGTGGCCAAACTCACCGAAAAACTATAAACAAATAATAATTGTCAAGATTTCAAGTTTAAAATTGTACTTGTATTATTTGCAATTCTCTTACAAATTATTTTTGACATTTTGCTATAGCATTTCAAGGCGGATGTTTTAACTATGGTTCTAAACGTTTCATATAGCAAAGTATTAAAGTTCATCTTTGTCTTTGGGGGGGATATCTTGGAAGATAAAATGTTTCTATAGTCAGGTCATAAAAATGGGTTGTGTGGCTAACACAACACCCAAATGCTTCATTTTCTTTGATATATATATATAAGAGAAGTGGGTTAGGCAATCCTGGCTTAAATCCCTTCATATTTCAAAGATGCAAATCATAGATTACAGAAAACATATCAAATATGCCCTTTCTATCAGTTATACATAATAAATGCCTGAAAAATGTTTACATGACAAACTTGCTCAGGGCATGATGCTTACTTTATTTCATAACATATCTTAAATGTCACAGCTATGACCTGAACAGGTGCTTTTTAAGAACAAATTCAAGGAGGAACAAAACATGTTATCGTGCTAAAATGATAATAGAAATAAGCTTTATGAAGTAAGAACCATTAAGTCTAAAAAGTTTTAAAAAAAAAAAAAAACTATACAAATGTAAGTGTTTGAAATGTAAAGAATTAAAGTTAACAACCACTGTCATAACAGAATCAACTATGATAAATGAAAGAAAGGACACTCCAAAAAAAAATACTTTTCAAAATCCTAAATTGCTATTAATGTCTAAAATTTCATTCACTTCATTTCTTAAAAAAAAAACAAAGCAAAGATTGTGTGTAATGTAACTTTTCATAAACAAGAACTACTCACTCTAATTGTACTAGTTGATTCTATAAATCCACAAAATTACATCATCTGGCACCATTAGAATACACAAAAACCTAACCAGTAGATAACAGCAAATAATCACATAAAATGATGTTCCAGCATTTCTTAACTAGTCAACAAAGTCTAAGTGCATGTTCAATAACTAATTCAAAGATAAGACACCCCCCCCCACCGCAGCCACAGGAAAAAAAAGCCAAACAGAATTATAAATTATAAATAATCACAACTTCTCTTCCAGCCTAACAATGATACCAGTACACATTTTTCTCCCTTCTGCTACTTTCACTGCTAATAATAAAAGGACAAGAAAAAAAAAACAAGCTGTCTCCATGGAAACTAGAGAATGCAAACTCAACCAGAGATGCCAGTTGCAGAATAAATAGGAGACATAATTGGTAGGAGTAACTGGTATGTGTGTTAAGATTTAACCAATACTGATCACTGAATAGTAATCAATTTTTTCATATTTGTTGACTTGTAATAAAAATCCTAGTTATAATTAAGGTAGCACATATATTGTCAATGTTTATATATATTTGCAGTTTATATATATATATATAAATAAATATATATATACACATTTATACAATGTGTATGTCAATAAAGACAATAATCAACAAGGACTTTTATGAAAGCCCCGTATTTAAGAAGCATAAGCATGCTATGTAAAAACAAAAATATTTTAAGTATGGTGATATGAAAGGGATCCATACACAGATGTGTATATCATACTGAATAGACCCAGCAATATTGAAAACACAGATTACTACAACAATGTATGTCCACATTTGACCAGAACATACAAAACCTTGAGTGATGCATGGCATAGGCTGGTTGGTTTCAAACAGATGTTAAGAGAAAGAGATAGCAATGATGTTCGTGCCTGGCAACAACAGCATGTCTATATGAGTCTTACCTTTCACTTGTAATTAATTTCACTCCAATGAAAAATTATTTTGATAACACACTAATAAACAGAATTTGCGATTTTGGAGAAACACGGTTTGGGCGAACTACCACAAAGCATGGAGTGTTCTAATAAAGTGACCCGTGATATGGTAGAGTGACCTTTCTAGTGAAAAGTTTAGTAGGTGAACTATATTTAGAACGAGGCAATGTTTGGGTAGATCCTATAAAGCTACGACACAACGCTACACTACCAATACCACAATTCAACTCTCGCGGTTTTTTTAAATGGACACACGAGTCAATCGGTCAAGAAAAACCTGAGAATGTGTGTATGTGTGTCCTCCCTCCTGTGTCGTAGCGTTGTGTCACACAACGGGGTCCAACCAGGCGAAAAAAAAAAGTATGTGTCTCGAATCTATGTCTTTTTTTTTTCAAAACAGGTAGGACTGGCTGTTGCGCAAATGATGAAACCTTATTGCCTAACACCGTGTGTGTGTTGTGTCAGGCGAGAAATCAATGACTCGGGTGGCAAGCTCGAAATGAATTGTGACAGCGTAAGCGCTGTACGGGGGGATGGGGGGCAGCCGGCATGTGTCGGTGGTGGCTACTACACACACTGGAAGACAGTGTGCACATGTCAAAGTACTGTGATGCATTCAGAATTAGTATGCAGCAATAACCTTGCTATGCTATCAATGAGGTATAAGCACGAGCTGTATTTATCACGTCAAGTCAAACAACATTCAGGATAATTTGAGAAACATGTGAACACGACACGACAAATCATCTGAACACACACATCACGTGACGCTGCTAACGTTAGGTGAATGCGACGGCAGATAACGGAGTAGAATGTAACGATTATTTTTAAACACTTTGGGAATTCCCTAAAATCACCAGCGATAAAATAAGTATTGAAAATGTGTTGACTATCGATAGCTCAAACAATTTTTTTGTTATTAGCGTCAAATAAAAGAATAACCAACAAACGAAAATCTATACCATCAACACTGGGGAAAACGTAGCGAGATACTATAATTACTAAAATACTGCTGAGCCATACAGTTTGTAAAGCATATCGCTCTCCACCCCCCAACCCACAAATAATAAAAAAAAAAAATGTCAAAATATTTCTGTTTCTGACGTGAGGATTACTTTCAATGATCTCGTCGACAAGCAGCGTAACAAACAAGTGGTTGGAGGGGGGGGGCGGCACGATGTGTGCGAGTGGGGAACACACACACAAGCTGTTTGTGTGTCAGCTCATTTCAATGCGCCAAGTTGCAAAAGAACGAACCTCCATAATCACCTTAAAGAAAGAGTTGGTACCAAAGATTGTGAAAAGAAGAGGGGGAAAATAGATTACAAATATTGTGTTCTGCAGTACTAAAACTATGTATTTGCTTAAGTCGCCTATAACAACAATATATTTTTTTTCCGCAAAACAAACAGACGCAAGCGTTAACACCGCCCCCCCCTCCCAATCCTCCCCATTTTTACACACAGCCTTCATGATATTCACAACGTTTTGTCGTTAGCATTGGGAGTGCTGGCGAATAGTTGACGCGGAGGGGGGGGGACACAACAATCTGGCGAGAATGTATTTAAGGGAAAACTGACCACAAGGCAATGGTGTGAAAATGATGGCCGACAGAAAGCCCTCCCCCCTTCCCCTCCTGGAGGGGTGGGGGTATTTTACACACTTGACTTTCTGTATCAAATGCACACCAGCAGACGAACACAAAGTACAAAGGCGGCAAACAAGGTTAGTATGGATGTGATCTTACTGATTGAGGGAATGGGAGGGCGATGCCACATTCTTGATAAACTGAGTTAGGTTTATTTCTGCCTAGTAGTGTTGACGCTTCACTTTTGATAATTCGGTAAAGCACGATTTGTTTTTATTTTAATCAAACAATTGACGTACAACAAGAAAAAATGTATGTTGTATTATTATTCAAACCATTTCAGTGTAGACTCTGAAATATATACCAAACAGATCACAGATAGCAATAGTGATAATAAAAAATGTTTGAAGAATTGTCTCGCTATGAAACAAAATACATGAGGCGTTAGATGCTTTTTATTTACGTAAGATGCTGTCTATTTACGTAAGAAGCTGTCTATTTATGTTAGATGCTGCAAATTTACGTAAGATGCTGCTAATTAACGCAAGATGCTGTCTATTTACGCAATGAGCTATAGTTATAAAGATGACCCCGCCTCCCCTTCTTCATATTAACCACACACTCTATTCACAGGAAGAGTGGACACGAACAATATTGTATATTTCAACACTACTGTCATGACACAGCTCTGCTTGTGAGTTACTAAATCGGCACGACGTTCACAGCCCCATTTCCGATCAGCATCTATTATCTATACTACTATAGGTATTAATTGAGAGAGAGAGTGAGAGATGGCTCTTGATAAGTGACACGCTTTGAATGAAATGTTTATTGTCTGCCCAGTAGTAGTGCTAATTGGGTTCATCAAGTATATAGTCAAGTGGCATACGTTAACTCTAAATAGGAAGTAAGAAGCGTTGAAAAAAAAAAACATTTCGTGCTACAGGTGCATACATACTGTTTATTTCATACGCATTCCGCCAATGATGGCCAATTGAGTCTCTTGGTGCGACGCCCACTGAGCCAGTTGTTCCCCCCCCCCCCCAAAAAAAAATATCACACCTATGGAGGGGCATATAGTCATCTTAATTACATGGTCGAAAAGGGAACAACGAATCAAATATAATTCTGTTGAAGTGTGCGGTGAACATGATGGCAAGTGACAGCATATGGTGATATTTTACACACATTATCACCACACCCTTCATATACAAATATACACATCTATGTACAATGTAATCTTTTGGTGCTAACCTTCACTTGCAATGTCCATGTACAATCCGAAAGAATACAGAACAAATGTACCACCATGTATTGCAAACATGCACGCTCTTTCTCTTCCGCACTCTGCCAGTAAGTAGAAACGGTACAACAAAACATTAAACCTTAGACCCCCCCCCCCTTTCACCTTGCAGCATGTACAACATTGTTAATTTTTTACCCCCCTACCCTCAAAATCCTGATATCTGTGTTTTACGTGAAAAAGAAGGTTTATAATACAGTCAAGCACACACACTTACTACAATAAAGAGTTTCTCCCGTTTGAAAAAAAACACACACACACCAGACAGGGAGTTATTGATTAAAAATCCTGCGGTGAATGCCTTATTTCTTCAACAAGTCAAAGGCTTCGCAGACAGCGAATGGATTCGTTGCGAGAGAAAACTAACAGTCTACACCGGTGGTTCTCAAAGCGACGTGGCTGACCCTTTATCAACAACTAAACATGACAACAACAAAAAAAAACAACAGACTTAACATTAATGAAACCTTTAAAGCCACATGTAGGGTTAGACTAACAAGTAGTTTCGGCTAGTCTGGCTTAAAACACTTCATTTGTCTATTCAATCAATAACAGCTCAGTGTGTCCCCCCAGCTTTGGGCCACATTAAGACATAGACGTCAGTGTGGTACTAAACAATTAAAGAATTTAGATCCACTGGTCTACAGTACAGGCATGCGACATTTACCCCCCCCCCCACCCCACCCAGACTTGGCTGCATGATATTCCCTAATATTTGATTTTCACACAAAGATTAGAGCTGTATGTTCCAGTGCACAGTGAAAACAATATTAAATCGAACTGATAGAGCTCAGAAGCTTCAATCCAGTCGGACTGTGACAAAATAATCTGGATCAAGAGTCGCATTACTGTAATAACATATTTTGTTGGCTAAGAACGGTCACTGAAGTTGAGATGTTTTATACCAAGAAAAATATACTATGCCCGACTGAATAGCCTCAACTAAACATTATACAATGGAATAGATAAGTAAGTCACACTTTGCAAAGGCTGTATTATTCACCAACAGGAACCTATAAACAGGGCACTTGTGTATACCTCTACTAGGCAGTGACGTAGCTAGAGTAAACGTCACCCAGGGCGGTCCGTTCAAATGACACCTCCACTGACCCCACACGACCCTTTGCTGAATGGTTAGGTGTAGCTAAATTTTCATAAATACTCTACCTCTAGGCTCTACTTTACTCTACTGTCCGGTATGTTACTGCTTACATGTATGATCCAAGACAAAATCCGAATCCAATACCACAAAATTCAAAGATTTTTAAAATGCAAACTGTTCACTTTCAGAACATCTAATTGCAAAACACGACAATGCACAACCCAAACGAATGTCCTTCGACACTATAGTTCTAGAAGGAATGTCTTCTTGTTTTCATTGCGGCAAACAGGTCAATGACATCGTCAAAATCTATTTGTCTTGTAAACTTGCGCTTAATGGACAGAACAGCCATATCCGACAATCTCAAAATCTCGACTGGCTCATGGTTGACCGGAGGTAATGTTTTATAAGTTTCATTTTCGAGAAACTTCTTTCACACAATGCCACAGAAACACATATTGTAAGAAAGAATCTTTGAGATATGGCAATGATTCAAAAAAGTTCCACTTGATAAATCGTAGGAGTTGCAGTACAGTCTAGTGCTTCGGCTGCTTGCACGTGGAATTTTTAGACTAAGGTATTCTTCAGCTCATCATACACAGTTGTGAGCTTGGTAACTAACAGACAACTGTATTTCTTCGTCGTTAGCACAAATAATATGGTCTGGCTGAACGGTAGAAAAAAGTCAGTAAAATGTCATTCACTGCCTTTCCTCTCGTATCTAACTCCATTTGAAAACGGTCCAGACAATCTAACTTTGCTCTCTTGGTCTCCTGCTGCAATGACAATCCAGCATCTCTTGTCTACTCTCCTGGTAATCTTCTCTTTCTAATTATTCTCTTCTCTATAGGGATATCAAGTTCTTCACATTTCGCAAACAGCTGAACAGCATTGTCAACAACCTTCGTACGATGCTCTTCCACAAAGACCTTGAGAGCCCTTAGTTTGGATGCAACCATGTCCACAGTAATACCTGGTGTTTTCATGTACTTCTGTGCTTCTCAGAAAAACAAGAACAAAATGAAAGAAAAGTCGCATATAAGCTGGCAACAGATTGTGCACAGTGCCTCTTATCTCGCTTTCTTCCCCTCTTTATCTCGCTTTCTTCGACATCACACAGAGCTTCAAAGGCTTCCACAAACTTCTGTATCACTTGCTTCACTGCATCAGCATGTGCACTCCAGCGAGTTGTGGACATGCTCTTCACTGTTAGACCTGTTTATCCAGCGAGTTGTGGACATTGTCTTCACTGTTTGACCTGTGTATTTATCTAGTACATCCCAACGATTGGTGGACAGAGCAAAATATGTGTACAGCGCCTCAAGACTTCCACAAAACGTTACACAAGACGGATTGCTAGCAAACGAACGTTTGCCACTAAGGTTCAAAGAATGATTCAAACAAGGTAAAAAAATTGCCATCGGATTAGTGTCTTTGATCTTTTGTTGCACACCACCGTGGATTCCAGCCATGCTTGACCGCAACATAACTGAATATCCAGTCCTTCGTTTTCTAGGATATCGCCAGTCAATGCAATATCTGTTGTACCTTTCAGATGAAAAACTCCCAAGGAGTGACTGCCGCACTTCAACTGTACCATCGCTGATATGTACATATCTAATTACGGTTGACATGTGATCTATGTGCGAAACGTCCGGTCACATTTCATGTGTTGTTTGGGTTTTTATAACAACTCTATTTTCAGACTATTTTCACACTTCAGCCTTTGCTGAAAAATTTTGTTAGAGGTGACATAGTGTCACCCTCCATATGCTGTCAACCGGGGCGGTCCGACCCCCTCGCCCACACATTAGCTACGCCACTGCTACTAGGCAAAGTTTAAATGACGAAACACCCCATGGAATATCCCCTTAGAACAGCGGTCGGTGAACCGGGGTAAATTACCCCAAATGGGGTAAAAATGAAATTTTTGGGGGTAAAAAGTATATATTTTTAAATTACCATGGGGTAATATCAACTTACACAAAAATATTTTGGGGTAATGATTAAAAAAGTTCACCGACCACTGCCTTAGAATAACACTAACCCTAATATTACCACCACATAAGAACAGATAAGCTTACATACAGGGCAGAATGCGGATGTTAAATTGTGAGGACAAGGAAGCTTCAACAACAAATAGAACAACAAACATAACTCTAGTTCACAAGTGATGAGACTTGGTGATTTAGACAACAACGATTTACTGAAATGATGTGTGACCTATGCACCGATATTTAAATGTCAAACACAAATGCATGTATTATGACACTAACCGGTAATATTATGTGCTGCACACAAAAGGGGAGCAAACGACAAAGAGTAAGCAAAATGGCTTACACTAATTACGTTTGGAAACTGTTTATTAATTACAAAACTTGCTCAGAAGTTCCACCTATATAAATATATAAACACACACACCCCAAATGTTCAATTCTCGGATATTAGACTAAAAGAGGGCGGGGATCTGGTTACCTATCGTCGTACTTTGGTCCAGTATGCGTGTCAAAGGGTGTTACACACGATGCCAATAAGGTTCACAATGTTAATTCATAAAATTTGGCGTAGTGGCACCACCCCTGCTTAATACAGAGAGCGCACACAGACGAGAGAGAACGGCGCACATATACCAGTATACACAGTAGCGTTAAGGTGCGCACAAGGAAGACCAAATGTTGGCCATGTGTTTTTATCAGGTCGGGAACATCATACAACGGGGTGATACACGGCCTAATATCGCCCTTACATACCATGAGACCCATTCAACAGTCAGACACAAAACAGCGGGAGAGTTCAGTTCTTTATCAAAACTATTCGCAGCACGCACGATTGTCCTACACATGTGAAATAAATAAGGCAGGAAACAATTTCAAACTACAACTGATAGAATTTATTTTAACACCCCCCCCTCCAAAAAACAATATCATACACCCTCAATCTACTACTGATTGGATCTTTATAAATATATTCTAAAAAAAAAGCAATTATATATAATGTCAAAGTCCAATATTAAAATCAAGGTACAAAAAAAAACCGGTATCACAAAAATGTCTAATTGCAACAAGACTAAGTCTCTAAACCAGTGATCAAAAGTGTGAGTCGCACAAAAGTGAATATTATAATCAAATGGTTTACAATTCTATCTTTTTCTATATTATGTTGCAAAAAAAAAAAAAACTATACGTTTGTACAACTGTAAACCTACACACACAATTTATAGTAGATTTACCTTTGCAGATGGGTCGCAAAAAAACCAAAACTGTCGTTATAGTGGGTCAAATAAGCGATAAAGTTCGAGAACCACCACCACCTCTCTGCACTTCCCGAACTACCAGAGAGAATATATTTTCAGTACTAAATCACACGGTTTATTGCACATCACACGAATGCTAGTTAACAGAATATCTATCTATTTATATATATATATACATATATATATATACATATATATATATACATATATATATACATATATATATATATAAACAGTGTGTGCTTAGGAATATGACTTGCATCACAAAACATGATACATCTCCACCAGACAACAGCTTTGTGTCAGACACACCAGATCACTGTGATGACCGTTGGGACCCCAAACTCCACTCGTGCAGCCCCCCCCCCAACCAGCAACTAATTTCACTACCCTCAAATGAAAACACTTTAACCCCACAGAGAACAAAATAGTTGCACTTACAAAAAAATAACATCATGCCCACACCAACTGCAAACCTGTCCACTGTTACGTAGCCAGCAACTAACAGAAACAATGATTATCAAAAACAAATTCTATCAATGTCAAGCATGACAGTTCACCTTCAAATGACAAGAAAATACAGATTAACACACACACACACACCCACCGCTCTGTGCAATTAACACATTAAAGCAATAACAGGAAATCCAACATTAAAAAAAAAACAACTGTTTATGCCAAAGAGATAATCATAAAAACAAAAAAATACAAAGATAAAAAAGGATAACTGAAAGTAAACAAGATAAAGGAAGATTTAAAAATAAGCACAATAGCAAAGACACACTCTGTCAATATCTGAAGTCACAACAGTCCAGTGATACCTGATAGTTTAAAAAAATAAAGAACTTAGTAACTGCTGTGATTAATTGTATACCTTGATGTGATCAAGAGTTTAACATAATAAATATTATGTTCCGTTTTTCTGAAACCTTCAGGTAATCTTTTTCCTAATAAGTGGTTCAGATCAACACAGGGTAAACCACAAAACTTAAACATTTGTGCAACATGCTGTTCAGAAATTTGAGAGAAATATTAATATCATAAATACTACACAAGTCATAACAACAGTGCCAAATGGGACACATGGAAGTGGGTTCAAATGTCAAAGGAAGCTAAAAAGAAACAGGATGCACAGATCCTGAGAAGAAAAAAATATTAAAAAAAAAATGTGTCATAGCAAACATTCAGCAAATCCACTCAAACAGGAAAAAGACAAAAAAAAGTTTACCAAAGCTGCAGGTAAAAGTGTACAAGTTATCAGGCAGAGGAAAACACTTGACTTGTTACAGCTAGAGGTGTACAAATGTGTACTACTGTAACATACAGATTACCTAAGTACTAAGCTTGTGCCAGTGATATATTTCAAAGGTGAATGTAACAAATGAATAACTACCAGTGAATAGATAACCAGCTGAAGACAGAACAAAATAGCCATGGAGTTCAGATACAGATTCTAGTATCTTTTAATCCTGCACACACAATCACAACCACCCCAGTGACAACCACTTTTCTCTATCGATTACCCCCCAAGACTAAACTGTGTAAAGAGTAGGTTGTTATCTGGAGATTCTAGACTAGAATATGAGGCCATAGTCATTACATGGACCAGTTTTGCAGTGCTCTATTTCATAACCGTATAACAGCCATGGCTGTGGGGAGAATATGTGGGTCAATTAAAAGATGAGGTGCTCTGTATCATTCATAACCAATGCCATATATATAACTTATAACTAGATTCTAGATAAGCCTTGGACAACCTAGGGTCTGCCAGCCAGACTTTAATCCAGCCCGCCACTCCATTCAGAGTGAAGCATAGCACTTGCTTTTTATGTTATGTCATTAATTTACTTTAGCTCATGTCAACACTCCACCCATCTGCACTTGATCCAGCCCGCCTGTCAAATTTAATAACCCAATGTTGCAACTCAAAGTTTACCCACCCCATATTCCAGATGGCACAAAAAATATCTAGATCTGGGTTTCAATTGCGGCACCCTCCACCCTCGACTGTTAACACCCCAACCAAAATAAGGATTCAATATTTAAGGGCATCATAAAGGCAGTATGTAACTGGTGTAGCTGAGATTCAAAAACCCACACCCTACACAGCCACCAAGTCACAATCATCAGCTCATGCCACCAAGAAGTCGCAAACAACTATATCAAGACTTAGGACCTTTAATGTGCAAAAGAATGAATTAAGAAAGAGTAAACCATTAAAACAAATTAAAAGCCACTTTGGGCCAACTCTGTTATATGCTGAGATTACTAGTAAGACATTCATTTATATATAGAGCAAGTTCATTTTTTTGCAAAAGATGTAGGAGTCATCAACAAAAGCAGTTCTGAACGGAACATTTCATATAAAATGGTACAAAACAAAGAAGTACACTTAAAAGATTACAAGTAAAACTTTATATTATTTTATTGTTGCACTTCAATAAGTGCATAAATATTTTTCATAAATATTATTTTGAAATAATAAGTAACTAAAATACATCATCTTGTTACTAATGAAATGGCTGCTCTTGTAAGTTTTATAAGCAAAATACTTTTTTTTTGGTGAAAAGTTAACATGAAACCTATCAAGTGACGCTTTAGCCTTCAGTGTAAGGGGGTTAATGGAAATGTGACAAGCCATGGAATTATCATAAAAATGATTGATCACTTGCACTGTTATATAAGATGACATCTTGTATAACATTATACATACATCAATAATTAAACTTGAAGGGGGGTATCATGAAAATTATTGTCAGTTACAAAAACTTAAGTAAACAATCTACGCTCACTCAGATGACTATACAAGAAACGTCTGCTGAGCATGGGAGAGAAAACATCAACTGACAACTTTTACAGTAGTGATTACAAAAAGCTCAGCAGAAAAAGCAAATACAAAATGCAGACTACTTTTTCTGCAAAAGGTACAATTTTTATTTTTAATGTGCTCTATTTTTAAAAGGCGAGAATGCATACAAAGATTTAATATTAACTACTGGGTCTTTCCATTCATTCATAATGATCCTAAGTGACCAAGTTAACTCTCAGATTGAAAGTATTGTGGTACAGTGGTTAACAAATATAATAGTATAATATAGGCTTAACCTGATTCACTGACAAGGCTTGTGCATTGCCGGTTATAGTCATATATATAGAACATGCCAAAATAATGCTACTGTGTTTATTCAATATAGTTAGCATAATCATTCATAATAAAATGACTACAAGTTTAAATTTATATTACTTTCATCTCTCTCTCTCTATATATATATATATATAATACTTTTAAGATGCATTTGTTGTCTGTCTGTCTGTTCCCTTATAACTCAAGATCCAGACAACCAAAAAAAATGTGAAATTTGGTACACGTACACATAATTACATGGGGAAGGTTATAGGACATGTTTCATTTCATCTCAATGGGTAGTTTAATTGTAATTATTTTAGTACTTTAGAATATTATCGATAATAGGAACGCCATGTCATTTTCCAATGATACATTTTTAATTTCCTGATGATACATTTTTAAAAGAGGGGTAACTTCCGGAAACTCCAATTGTAAACATGGTGAAATCAATAGTCGTATCTATTTACCTATTGTTTTATGTATTCAGAAGATTAAAATTAAAGGTGCACTTTAATAAACCGAAATATGTTAATTAAAATGTTTCTGTGACATTATTAACATTATTAATACAATCTCAATGGGTAGTTTAATTGTAATTAATATTTTTAGTATTTTACTATATTAAAGTATTCACGGTATGGGATCGCCTTCACTATAAATAAAAATCCTCTGTGACGTCATTTCCCGTTGATGAACTGGGAATTCCCTGAATGTGTAATTGAACGGACGGAGAAGAAAGGGTTAGGGACGGGAAAAAAAATGTTTTTTTTTTTCATGCTGCAAGTACCCGACTTTGCCTGGGATTAAAATAAGGTTTTCTGTTTATTTAAGAAGCGTAATTTGACGTTTAATTGTACAGAGAGAGGGAGGGGGAAGAGAGATAAAGAGAGAGGGGGCAGGGAGGGAGAGGGAAGGAGGGAGAGATGGGGGAGAGATAAAGAGAGGAGGCAAGGAGGGACAGGGGAGGAGGGGGAGGGGGGGAGAAGGAGGAAGGGAGGGTGGGAGAGAGAGGGGGTAGGGAGAAAACAAAAAATAAACAGAAAAACTTATTTTAAACCCGGGTATTTGCAACTAGTATATATATAACGTATACAAATATATAAATCTATGTTTGTTTGTGCTGCGTATATAGCATAAAAACATCAATAAATTTTTCTCTAGGGGTTATGGCCAGCAACATTCACGCCTCCTCCCTGACATGATTCTACCTTTTAACTGCTTTTTACCGTAACACTAATTCAGTGTTTGATGATATGAACTATTTGAGGAATACAAGGATTTTTATAATATCAGTATGATAATTTTAAATGTATCTAAATTAGCAGGTGTCATTCATGATAGTGTCATTGATTAAGTTCATTATCAACCCATACCCCCATACATGACTGATGACTAAGGTTATACACTATGACTACTTTTGTGTAATATCTTAATCTTATTCCAGATATTCTGTAATGTTATTTAGTTAAACTAGCAGTTGTGATGGTTAGGATATACAGCATAGACAAAATTTGACTATTACTATATCTAGAACTGTAATGCACAGGATTCATTATTTCACTTGTGACAACTATTTCACAAACTTTCAATATTTGTACCTCAACTTCAACCTGTTCTTAAAATATTATTGAATTTTCGAAATGTTACAGTGCTTTAAATCAATGATGTAATATTATTATAATATCAGATTGAGTAGAATCATGTACCCGTCACTCAATTACATAGATTAAAAAAAAACTTTTATATTTCCACTCTCCATAGACATATAAATGAAAAGTTAATTTTTTTTTTTATTTTCATTGTTGGGAGAAAATGAAACAATAAAAAATAACTACTCAGAAACTGTTAAAACTTACCAGTATGAATTTGCTCATTGATTGCACACACAATCAGTTGCCGATGTCTTCTCTTCGAGAAGAACAAAAATTTGGTAATAACACTTTCACAATTCTGTGAAAATATGGCCGACTTTGACGTCATAAGTTCCGGAATGTGAGAAATTGTTACCAGAATTTTCCTCCAAGAACTTTTAAAAGAGATTTCCCCAAAAATGTAATGATTTATAGATTTAAGTCTATTTTAAATGTACATTATGGTTTTAATATAAAATGAGAAAATAAAACTTAATCAAATTAGACTTATTTTTTTTGGAAATAAAACTAAGGATGGGTAAACGTTTTATGAACAATCGAAAATTAAATGTGGCCCACTATTGTCACATTTCACAACCGTGGGAAATACAATCAATTATTTCAAATTAGTGGATATGCTTGAAAAAAATTATTGATCTATAATTATCAAAATACATGAATAATAAGAGCTTCGTGCAATATGAAATTATCATACATCTATTTCTCTCGACTGATTAATATTTTAATTAAATAAATATACTTTTGTAAAACTAATTATATAAGTGCGTGTATCTTTTTTTTTTTAAGTATGTGTATCTTATCATAATATTTGTATCGGTGGCATGACTAGGGGAAGGCGGAAGGGTAGTATGCCCCATGTGACACTTACTTAGCCTTACTTTAGCACTTTTGTCACGGAATCTGGCGGTATTTTCAGAGTCTACCCCGGGTGCCACAAACGGTAGTTACGCCACCGAACTGTGTGAATATCACTTGTTGACGTTGTTGTGAGCAGAGAATTTGTTTAGATATTATAGGCATCTGGGCAAACCAATATTTTAGGATAGGTCCGCCCCCTACCCCCTTTTGTGAACCACTCAACACTTTGATTTAAAGGAAATTTGACTTGGCGACATGGAATGGAGAGGGGGGGGGGGACCTTTATAAAGGCACCAGACAAAAAATGTATAACAAATATAACTCAAATTTCTATTCCCAAACATGTGCAAGAAAAACTTTAAACGATTTTGAAGAGAAATCTAACTTTTTTTTTCACTCAAAATTACTAAAAACAATTTGGTAGAAATAAGACTAAATATGAAGATTAACCATTTTTCTAAACGTGTTCTCCAATAGAAACTTTTGTTTATTTAAATGTCAAAATAGAAAAATGTTTATAATAGATTTTTAAGGCACTTTTTAGTGATAGATTTTCTTGAATAATTTTGCAATTTATTAATTACTTTCATTAATTTTAATTAATTTAGATTTCTATTTGGGAAGAAAATGCATTTAGGTTTTCTTGACATAATGTAGGCCTACTTTGAACAAAAAAAAAGGCTACTTAATTAAATAAGATACAATCAACATATATTGCAAAATAAAAAAAATCATATATTTTAGAAAACGATTTTTTTTTTAAAAAACCCTTTTCATCGTGACTTGCTTGAGCTATTTTCATCAATTTCTTTTTTTTTTATGCATCCATGACAATTGAAAACATTAAGGCTAAACAACTAGCAAAGATAAAGCAATTAAAAATGTTAATAATTTTTCAATAACAACCCAGGTTAAGCTATATGTATTTGTTTTCATGTCAAATATGAATGAAAAGTAAACCTATTAAATGCATTTAATTTTTTGTTTGAAATCATCATTTTTTGAGAAAAGTTAAACCTTTCCAAGCTTTCGTAATGTCTAAACGTAGACATATGTAATATTAATAATCTCAAATACAAAGAAAGCTAAGCTGGTTTAAAAATAATCGCCCTTCCCTTCGGTTCAATATTGCCTAGTTTAAGATTGTTATTTTAATGACCCCCTAACCCTTGCCCCCCCCCACACACACAATGGGACCTTAAGGTTGTGTAGGCCAGCAAGGCCGTAGCCGGGGGGGGGGCTTGGGGAGCTGCAGCCCCCCCCCCCCAATTAATTCTAAAAATTAAATTTTATTATAAAATATACCTCTTTATCATTGTGTTCCTAAAAAAAATGCTCTATTGTTACCGTTTTATCTGTCTGTCTGTCTGTCCGTCATCACCTTAGATCTCAACAACCATAAGTCCTAGACCATGATGTATATATCATTTTGTAGGTCTTGGCCTGCCATGTGTGCAGCAAAAGTCCATTTCGCGATCTGACCACTGAGGGCCGTAAAAGGGGGCTTATAAAGTACCGTTTTTACTATAAAAGCTATATTAACAAAGGAGCGCCCTAGATCTCAGCAACCATAAGTCCTAGACCCATGATGTATATATCATTTTGTAGGCCTTGGTCTGCCATGTGTACATCAAAAGTCCATTTCGCGATCTGACATCTCAGGGCCGAATATTAGACTTTACTAGGTACCGTTTTTGCTTATTTTTTAATTATAAATAATAAAAGCTAACCAAAGGGGTGTAATCATTATTTATTTTTGTAACAGTTATTCAACATGATTACTTCCCTCTGATTGAAAATGCTCTAAAATGTCCTTTGTCCGAAACGGAAAAGACTTAAATTGCTTGTTTCTTATATAAAACTCCGCACAGTCCCCCTCCCCTAAGCCGCACAGCCCCCACCCCAAAACAAAATCCTGGCTACGGCCTTGTAGGCCAGTGTTTGGTATCCTTAATTCAGAGCCTTTCTTACCCATAAGGCCTAGGGTCTTCCCAATGCAAAGCTCCCACCCCACAACTAAAACTTATACTTTCTATAATTGCCATCTCTATTCATGAGTCACAAGAAAAAATAGAACTCAGCTCAAGCTAAATATGGACCTTAAAGTGGTGAATGCTAAGGGGCCCTATTACAATAATCTCTGCTCTTAGAACGGTTCTTACGTTTTTTTTGGTTCCTAGGCCAGAGTTACATTTGGAGTCCTGGGCAAAGTTATATTTGGGGCCCTTGGTAATATTACAGGCCCATAGCCTGAAAGGTGGCTGAGCCTCCGTGCATGAACTGAGCCCCCTCCCGCCGTGCATGATTTGAGCTTTTTGACAAAATTTTTATAATAACAGCTATAAAACATCAATCATTTTCTTCAAGAAATCAATAATATTAAAAACCGGTACCAAAATGCACCATCCAAGATATGGAACTGCACGCGTTCGGCGCTTTCGTGCCTCGATCTTGCCCGAAAATTTCTTCGCCCCCCCCCCAATCCTATTATCCTGACTACGGGCCTGGGGCTAAGGCAAAGGTAATTTGTGGGCCCTGAGCAAAAATCCTGTAATGGTCATCGTTTGCGAAAACTAGGTGCCTACAAATGTTGGAAAACTGAGACCTATAAAATCCTCTAAAACTGTTTTATCATCTCAGACCGGGCTCACTGACATTGACAAGTTCCCTTTCCTTGGATGACAAAATTGAGTACTGATAGTCAACCCGTTACCAGTGTGGGGACCGTATACATCCACATAGTTTGCGTATCCATGACAACGATCCTTTATAATAATTCAAGTACAAAAATAGCCTTTAACTAACAGGTAAAACAGATTTTTTAAAATGTGTATATAGGCTGCACTCAGACATTTGATTGCTAGTAATTAGCATAAATCCCAGGGTTTTTTATTTTTGTAAAAAAATAGGTGCCGGTACTCAGAAATGGATTGCCTAACTTTTAACTACAAATTCGCACCTCGATGCAAGCTAAATCACAACTGCAAATATACTAAATGTCTTAAACAATTTTATTTTATAATTAACCAACATAAATCCTCTTAAAATACAAGAAAAGTAATATTTTTTTCCCACATTGAAAAAGGTGCCGGTACGCCATACCGGTGCGTACCTGCACAAAAAAATAAAGCACTGATAAATCCTAAATTGAAAGAAAGATTTAAAATTAAAAAAGATTTACAAGCAATAAAAACTGATGAGTTTTTTAAACATCTTTATTTAGCTGAGGATGAGTTCTCTCTATATGACCATTTAAAAAAAAATATTTTGCCTTATGGAGCTAGGCAATACAAACTATAAAAAGCTAGCAAAGCTTGATTGCTAGGCGCATTGGTACAGACATTAAGATAATCTAAAAACAAGTCGCATTTCGACAGGTCGCCGTAACATCCTATCTGAACTCCTGTGATGACGGAACCGATGAGACCATCGAAACCAGTAGCTGTCGTCAGGCATTCGACAAGATGTGCGTCTTTCAAGAGGGCAGAGAGAGCGATCACCTGTGGCAAACGATCCTTCGGACAGCCTCTCAGCAGTGTGTTGAACTCCACTATGTTTGACGGCAGCAGCGGGAACTTTGTGTTGGTGAGGTTGCTTGTGAACCCTTGGAAGTTGAGGGCCACGGCGTTCGACGAGAGCCCGGTCAAGTTCTTCAGGTCGTCGATGTAAAAACTATCGGCCAGACAGAGCTGGGTTGGGTATGGACTTTGGGGCTCAAACTGGGTGATATAATTTGCATCTATCTCAACATAAAGGCCTGAAGGAAACAGAAAAAAAGTAATATAAAAACAATAATATATATATTACAGCGATTTGGGCTCTGTGTTAAATCGAAAGTAAAGAATTAATACAACAGTATTCCTGCTTAAAATACAATCATGAAAAAATCGGATCTGCCCGAAACCAAAAATAACCTAGCCTACAGATCAAGCCTAAGGGGATATAACTCTATGCAAAGGTTTTGCAGGGTACAGCTGGTATATGAGAACAGCTAATTTAAAATTCCACTTGTTTAGTGTAGTAATTTAGTGCCTACCTACACCCTAGACACATTGATTAATATTTGATACATCAACATAGTAACATAATGTATCAGAAGGAAACTTGATTGACTTTTGTTACACCTACTTAATGAATAATGATTCATAACGATGGATTATTTTTGGTTAAGTTACTTACTAAGTCGTCTCTTGGGAGGTCGAGTCACTATATTTGGTGCATTGACTTTTAGCAGGACAAGTCTCTTGGAGAATTGAATATTTTTTTCTTTAGTGCAAACCTTTTGTTTACTCGTTTTTTTTTTTGGAGGGGGGGGAGGTCGACTCATGGTTTGGCACTTTTCTTTAACGCAGTGGCTGCGGTTCCAAGGAACGGGACTCCGTATTATTTTTTTCGGGGTCCAGCTATAGATACGCATGCTCGGCAGACGGACTGCTTATTATTGCATATTCTTTTTTTGTTTTCGGGGCTAGGGTTAGGGTTAGGAATAGGGTTAGGATTAGAGTTAGGGTTAGGGTTAGGGATAGGGTTAGGCGCAATATCTATAGCCGGACCCCGAAAAATAAAAATTTGGAGTCCGGCTATCGCGCATGCGCACATCTACTGCCGTAAAAAAAAGTCCATCTAGAGCGCTAGAGCCCATGCGCATCTATAGTTGGACCCCGTAAAAAAGTAATAGGGAGTTCCGCTCCTTGGAACCGTAGCCACTGCGTTTGTTTAAATACATTATCGTCTAACTCTAACCTATGCGTGTATTCCCTCAGGTAATAATCATATCGTGCGTTGTGCGTTGTAATACTGTAATAGAAAATAACATTTGGCTTTTATTTCCATGAACATCCTTAAATACAACGCATACACCTGCATGATATGAAACTTCACCATCGCTCGGAGAATTTGCAACTGTAGGAACTTTCTGCATCCATCATTCTTAAACATCAATTAAGGATTTCTTATTATATGTCTTTGTTATTTCTGTTCATATTGTATTCTATTCATGGGAATAAAGGCTACATGCTCTTTTTTAATGCAGTATTTTTTATATTTCTTTGTTATCCCTTCTGTCGGATTTCGTTCAGCCAGCTTCAGCAGGCTTTTCCACTAGTATCTACCATATGATGATGCTAAGATGCAAATGTGTAGTCTAAATCGAACTAGTTTCGGTGTATGAGTATGTGTATGGGTATGTGCCCAGGACTCTGCCCAGCTGCAGCAGGCGTTTCTACTAGTATTTAATACTCATCTCTGAAAAGGTTAATTTAGGATCTTGATTCTTATTCTGTGCAGCCACTTCAAATCACAAAGCCCAGGGGCTTGATACTTGATTCAACCGCGGAATACAGCATTATGCCATTGATCATTACTTACAAGGCGTTTTTCCAGATTCAAAAGGTCTGAAGCCGATGGAAATTTTGAAACAGTCAAGGCTGATGATGAAGTATCTCTCTGGCGTGATGACGACGCTGATGGTGCAGCATTTTTTGGCTACGCTCTTGACCTGGAACTGTTGATATTCGTCGTTAGGTTTGTATGTATATGTCTGTGTCTGCCCCAGCAGATCGGTTAGGTAAAACACGGTTTGGTCTGAAAAGACAAAAGGCTATTTTAAAAAAAAATACTAGAGACTTTTAGAACGGTGGATAGGAAAGTTATCACGGTTATATGATAAAAGCGATTTGGGCTCTGCGTTAAATCGAAAGTAAATAACTAATACAACAGTATTCCAGTTTAAAATACAATCATGAAAAAATCGGATCTACCCGAAACCAAAAATAACCCAGCATACCGATCAAACTTTAAGGGATGTAACTCTATGCAAAGGTTTTGCAGGGTTCAGCTAGCATTAAATATTATCATATCTCTGAATGGATAAACTGTTTATTTCTTGATCCTTTATCCAGAGTGGCTTATATGTATAGTCAGAGGCAGATTTAACAGGTGTGCATCGGATGAGCGCACGGTACCGTACTACTACTGACAAGAGGTCTCTAAAAACCCAACTTTGTAACTGCAAACAGAACCTGCCTTACAAATAGCGGGGCCCAATTTAACGGGTGCTTGCGAGGCCCTTTTTCTAATCTTCAAAAGCCTGTGACAAGAGCCATGACTGATAGCGATATGCTCAATATAAATCGCGGGGCCCCTTGCCAGGCGCGGGGCCCAATTCGGAGCAATCGGTCAATTCGGTCCAAGGCCGGCCCTGCCTGCAAAACACATCTTTAATTACCCTTTTTGATGTCTCAAATTATTTTAAAAAAAAATCGGGACCTGAACCGACCCAACTCATCTACTGTGAATCAGTGGCGCCGAGAGCCAACACGGGCCCCAGGGCAGGACATCATTGCGGGCCCCTTAATAAACAATAAGTCGTTAAAAAATTGACATCGTCGGGGCGGCCGGGCCCCCTTACAGATGCGGGCCCCTGGCAATAACCCCCCCTGCCCCCCCTCTCGGCGTGCCTGCTGTGATAGGTAAACTAAGATGTCGGCTAGGGACTCTTCTGCTAAAGGAGACCCTTGTGGGACCCCCCCCTGCCCCCTTCCTCTCGGCGTGCCTGCTGTGAATAGGTAAACTAAGATGTCGGCTAGGGACTCTTCTGCTAAAGGAGACCCTTGTGGGAACTTGAATTTCCATAATCCAGTTTAAAAAAAAATTCATTTGTTGTATTTAGAATAAACTATTTGTAAAATTGGTGTTTACTCATTCTATGGGCGATTTTCACTTTTTGGCAGGCATACCCACGGAAGGAAATTATTTGCTGTTGTAAGGGGCACCTAGTTACAATGACTTTTTTTTTTACTAGATCAGCGGAGCCTCAGCTTGGAAAATATAAGTTGGATCCCAAACCTGCAAACGGTGGCACTGACAGCATCTTACACACGATTTTTTTTTTAAAGTAGCAAAAGAAAAAGGGTCATTTTTTATATATGCATGCTAGTAAAGAAATAATCAGTGTAATTTAAACATTATCACATGTAATGCCAAAACCTTTTAAAAGTGGGTCTTTTTAAAAAAAAAACAAAAAAAAAAAAAACAACAAATAGTAGGAATAATGGTAGTGGTACCCTGAGGGGGTACGTCAAAAGTTAAGCAGGGGTTCGCATTGGAGATCTAATTTTCGTTTAAAACCACCAATAGTTTGAAGAATTTATTTTGTGAGGGGTGCCGGCGAACATACTTTCGCGCCTGTGGGGTACAGCTGTTAGTTTTACATTTGAAAGTTCGAAAACTCCATAGATTAGGGGGGTCGGCAACCTTGTTTTGGCTCGCGAGCCGCATGCGGCTCTCTCGATGTCAAGTTGCGGCTCTTTCGGTGTCAAATTGCGGCCTTCCAGTTCCATGTGCAAATAATAATAATTATATTACTTTATACACCTAATCCTAATCAAATACCATAATATTGAAACAGCAATTTTAGTGGCTCTTAAAAAAACTGAGAAAATTGTAAATTGTAACTTTTAACTCTTCCGTCTCAAAAGTTGCCGACCCCTGCCATAGACGCGTAATTATAACTAGGTCTGTCTAATTTAATACAAATCTAAACAGTTTTTAAACCAAAAAAATGTCAAAGAGGAAATCTATGGTAGCATTAGGTGACACTTTCTTCGATAACTTTTTATAGCATTTTCTTTTTTGTGCAGGTGGGTTGTTAAACCAGAACTGTTGACAAAGTGGCTTGAGAAGCGTTAAATTTGAGAATCGTCGGTATAGAGAAAATATGTATATAGATAGATAGGCGGAACATTTATTTAGGGGGGAAAAAAAAGACTGCCCTTACCGTTTTCGACTCTGGTCTGTAGATTGAAAACAACGTTGGACGCAGCACCGTTACAATGGACCAAAATATCAGCCTGAGAAAGTATAGGAGATTCATGTAGGTACAAAACAGATGGAATTTTCTGTTTCATATCAACGTCTAAGTACAATGGTGTTCAAACGTGACTCTTATTATAGCCTCATACACGTCTTTTACTGGTGTTTTTTTTTTCGGCTCTCAATAAGCCAGTTATTATTATTATTATTATTATAATTACGTTACTTTTGTTTACTTAACATTGATAAATTGACCTCCGTGCGACTTTTTAATGTTTTTTTTTTTTACAATAAATAAATAAACAACTAAAACTAAGGAATGCGGCATTCATCTTGCTCATGAATGACCACCTCTGTTGTAGCATATACAGCAATCTCACTGCGTTAAGTTAGCGGGGAAAAAACAACAACCAAACCAACAAGAATAACAACATTGCGTTACAATCTAAGATAGCCATTTCACCATAAGTATAATGAACGAAGCACCATGTCCGCTCTTAGAAAGTCTTTGATCTCTGGCGGGAGTCTGAAAATCAGGAGGTGTGGGGGGGGGGGGAGAGAAGCACTTTCCCAAAAGTTATTTTAAAGCATATTATGAAAACTACCCCTCCACCTCTCCTGAAGACACAGGGGCAGACTGTGGAAACACTATCTACCGCACGAACATGGGCGTCGCTAGGAATTTTTCCAGGTGGGGGGCAAACATTTTCCAGGGGGGGGGGCAAAAAACAACTTTATGACATTTTTTTAGATGTAAGGGGGGGGGGTTCAAATGCCCCCCCCCTTATATGACATTTTCTCAAAATGCCCCCCATGAATACGCCCATGCGCACGAAATATGTTGTATTTTCTCAGACATAGACACTCACCTGTAAACCTGAGACGTAGACTTTCCCGCCGTAAATGGAGGTCTGGGCCACAACAGAGACCGAGACAGTCTTGGTTGGATCTTTAGTCATGATGTAGTTGAACTGGCTGAACAAGAAGGGCCCCAGAAGGTTGATATTTGCCTTCTCCTCACTGAACGTGCACAGCCGAGGATCGCTACAGAGCCTATTCAAAGTGGATATCGAGCAAAAAATATTTTTGCGATTGGTATTACCGTCCAATGCGTACACCATAACAACAACACCCATTAATTAAAGTATACTTGTAGAATATAGCTTACGAGCAATACAGAGTAGAGTCCGGTGGGCAGTAAGTGTCAGGGCTCCCACACCGCCCGTCAGGACAAGCCGCCCTTACTGTTGACATCTGGAAAATGTTCATAAACAATATTTTATGCAGGGCGTTAAAATAATAATAATAAAAAATAACATCACAGGGCGAAACGCTTGAATGAATCTACCCAAAGCAATTTTACTCATCCTTTTTGAAACTTTGAAATAATACAATTCCAACATTTTTTTTCTATTTTATCTTTAAACCTATTTAAAAATCCCCTTTGATGAGACATTTAAGATCGTGTTGAATTAAAATGCTAGCAATACATACCAACATCGCTGTAAGGACCACTGATGAAACGAGAAGGAACTTCAACCCCATGGCTAATGTTGTTCTGAATTAAACATTGCGGAATACAAGAACAAGAAAACATTAAAAACATAGACGGAATAAAGTCTGTCGCGGCCTTAAGCTCAGAAGAAAATATTTTTTGACCCATTTAAAAATAGAGACACGGAAATCAGTATGCAAGAGTAAAGTTGGTTTTGCATCGGGGGCCCTTCAGAAGATGGACACAGGGCGCGCTCCCGATGGATTCTTATTTCAATCCACTTCTGATCGTACATCTATAATGTTAATCATAGTATGTGCCAGAATGTTGCCCCGCCCCGCCCCCCCCCCCCGGGCGGGTGTCATTTGCGGGGGCCGATATCCGTAAGTGAAAACTATTTACAAAAGATTGTCGCTCCTTTGTTAAGTGCAGTTCCTTTGAATCGTTTTTTTTTAATTGTTTTTTATTCTATTATTTCAACATAAAATCTCGATAAATCGACTATGATGCATCTCTTCAAAGTAAAGGATTTTTTTTTACTGTAAAAAACAACAACAACTGTACGCGGCTATAATCGTTCTAAGATGTGTTCAATTATGTTTTACACAGAATAACATCGCACCTAACTTGGGGACCCCCCGCTAGGCGCCGGAACTTGGGTAGTCGCCCAAGTCAACATTCGCCTCCCCAAAAGAAAATGCTGCTGTAGTCATCTTTAAGTTGTGATAAATAAAATGTCTGATCAACCTAACCCTGAACCTTCTACTAAATACAAAGAACCTGCACAATATTGGCGTAGCGAGCTTAACTCGCACCCGGAGCACAATACCTTTTTAGCCCCCCCCCCCCCCCACACACACATTTGAAAACCATATAACTGTTATATACAGTTTTTTTGTTTTGCGCACCATTTGGCGCCCCTTTCTGAGTAGCACCACCCGCTACGCCACTGCTGATACTGTTAATTATGAGACATCTGTGAAAGTTTTACAAATTCTCATTAATAGTAAAAAGCCGTTCAAAATTTCTTTTTCAAACATACACTGGGAAACTGCAAAAATAGAATCGGAGACACGTTCTAAGAAAATTTTTCGAGTTTATATAAATGGGCCATAATGGGGTGATGAAAATGCTGCAATATTCTTAGCCACAGCCTAAAATATGGGTTCCAGACAAAAGCTCCCACTCCTCTGGCCTGATATCTGACCTCTTGAAAGCATGAAAAAAAAAACTAATGGGACAACGTAAAATCGTAAATGAATTGCGAATTCATTGCCCCATTACAATACTTGTGAGGGCTGAGAACTCAACTTTTTGTGAACCATTATTCAAATACATTTTGAGTTATCTACTCTTGTTTTAGTTACCATATTATGAAAGTGTGCTCAAGAAAAATACAGAAAAAATAATAAAATTGAATTTTTATTTTCTTGAGGAACAAATGAAATAGGATTGTCAATAAATAGCATTCAAAGCAAGCAAATTTGCAGCCAAGTGGTTCTTTTTTTTTTAATGATGTAATTTACTGAAGTACAGAAGAGCCTACTTTATAGAATGTTCTAAAAAAAATCTATAGACAGGTCATGTCACACTAATTATTGATAGCTTGATATGTATATACTTAATTATAATTTTTTAAATATCTTGTTTTAAATACACAATGTTGGATCAAGTTGAAGTTAACTATCATAGACATAAAATGAACTGTACACAGCCCGTAGCGTGAAAATTCTACAGCAGGGGCCAGGCATTCTACAGCAGGGGCCAGGCAATAGTATGGGGGGGGCAGGTAATGCATTTTAGTAAGTAGAACACATAAGCAGAGGGGGCCAGACAAAACGCAGGGGGGGAGGCCGCCCCCCCTGGCCCCCCCGCACGCTACGGGCCTGACTGTACATTATTATTAGCAGAAGGAAATAAAAGGGGGGGGGGTGAGCGAGGCTCTTGAAGCATTTGCCGAAATAATAGCGAATCAGGGTTGTTAGTATCGGTATGGGCCAATACAGTATCGGCGATACTTTTTTTTAGTATTGGTTGCTGTATTGCCGATCCTACTATTTTGTAACAAGTATTGATTTGTGTATCGTCGATACATTTTAATTGAAAAATTTTTGATACTCGATATCAATACTTTTCTTTGGCCACTATTAGCTATTTGCAGAAAAACAATAGCGATTTTAATACCTTGTTTTAAAAGTAATCTACATACATTCAATCACTACTAGCAGGCTTGCGGAGCCGCCAAGTTTTTTTCCGGCTCCTACTGCCACAAATTTAACGGCCCCGGCTCTGGCACGGCTCCGGCTCCCTATTAAGATAGTATCACACGAGACAAAAAATTTTTGTTATTGCCTCACGCAAACATGCCGCTGATAAAAAGTTAAGCAAATTTTGTCGCGTTAACCCCCATAGTCAGGAACTTGAAAAATGTACGCATTGTCGGTTTTACTAAAAACAAACTATTTCAGTGCATCCAGAACAGAGGTGTGCGGATCTTGAAATTTAGCGTCCGCGTCCGCCCGCAGATTTCTATCAATGATCCGCGTCCGCGTCCGCAGAATCTTACAACATTGGTCCGCAGTCAGTCCGCGCGTCCACATTGCTGAAATTTAGCTGTTTAAATGACTTGAAATTTTTTTATGGTAACGCTAAAGAAGATCCGCGTCAGTCCGCGAGTCTGCAACTCAACCATACGAAGCGTCCGCTGTCAGTCCGCGGATTCGGAAAAGTCTGCGGATCTGCGTCCGCAAGCGGACGCGTCCGCTGTCCGCTCATCTCTGATCCAGGATCATATCATTATTTTCGACCGAGGTTTCACCGGTCGCCATTTTCATTAGTAATAAAAAGTTATTTCAATGATCAAATTAGCAAATAGTAAAATGATACATTATTTAAAATATTTTCAAGACTTCAGTATTTATATTTATTATTTATAAATTCGAAATGACTATTAGGATCCGGGTACCAATAAACTCCGATATTTATTCGGACCCCGTCCCAATAAAGTCTGATTGTTATTCGGACCCGTGGCAAATATGCACTTAGCTTAGCTATACATAAACTTTATTATTGTTTTTTTTATAATTGTTTGAATTGTATGATTTAATCGTTACTCAGTGTCTAGGGTTCCACTAAGCGGACTCTGTATTATTATTTTTTCGGGTTCCGTCTAATGAAGTTTAAATATACCTAAGCTTAATGCATATTTGCCACGGGTCCAAATACCAATCGGATTTTATTGGGACCCGGGTCCGTATGATATTCTGTTTATAATAAAATTGTTAAATACAGAAAGCGACCATTTTGTTTTTAGTCTATTACAAATTCGCTGTCAAATAATTTAGAAATGACGCGTTCTATTTGTCGTCGTAGTAAAAATTTATTTTTAATGATTGATACAATTATTCTATGAAATAAAACTGTTTTAACTTTATATATAACAAAATAACATGCCATTACAAACATTTCGGAGGGTAAACAAGATTTAAAACGAACACAAAACGATTTCCCATTAAAGATTTCTTGTGGTGATGTGCGTGCACGCTATCATTTAAACGTGTCATCATTTACTGTTGTGGCGTTCGTAAAAATGATAACATTTCAAATTGTAGGAGGCTAACAATCAAACAAATTTGGAATTTTAAAGCTAAAAAAAATGTCTGCTGTAAAAAAAAACATTTGGGAGCCGTGGAGCAGCCAGATTTTTTCGGCTCCGGCTCTGGCTCCAGCAAAAAGTAGTGGCTCCCGGCTGCTCGGCTCCGGCTCCGCAAGCCTGACTACTAGTAATCCTATCCATCAACCCTACCAATATTAACACCACCCACCTCCCTACCAATTAGGGTTCGAAAATTACGCGTAAGATTGGCGCGCGTAATTTACGCGTAAGTTACGCCTAAATTACGCGTTCCATTAATTCCCAATTACTTGAAAATGTTTATTTCTTTTGTTGCTCACGCTCACTGATTGCTAGTAGGTGTATTTTTAATAATGTTTTCAAAGGTTTTAACCTGTAATTAACCGGTCATACTTATTTGCCCGTCGTCCGCATCGGCCACGTATTTCGTCGTGTATTGACTGCATCAGCGGCGGCCATCTTTGGCTGAGTAATACCGTCTAATACGGTCAACGTGGGGCGGGTGCAATGCGCCTCGAAATACGGCCGCCTCGGGTGCCGAACTCAGCAAAAGACGGCACACGCGATTGACGCTGGTTAGGGTTCGAAAATTACGCGTAAGATTGGCGCGCGTAATTTACGCCAAAATTACGCGTGTCATTAATGCCCAATTACTTGAAAATGTATGTTCCTTTTGTTGCTTACGCTCACTGATTGCAAGCAGGTGTATTTTTAATAATGTTTTCAAATGTTTTTACTTGTAATTTACCGGTCATACTAATTTGCCTCGTCGTCCACGTATTTCGTCGTGTACTGACTGCATCAGCGGAGGTCATCTTTGGCTGAGTAATACCGTCTAATACGGTCGACGCGGGACGGGTGCAATGCGGCGCGAAATACGGCCGCCGCGGTTGCCGAACTTAGCAAAAGACGGCACACGTGATCGACGCTAGTGCAATACGCAGCGTAATACGGCCGACGAGATCGACGGAAGCACTATACACAGTAAAATGTTTTCTATACGCTTCATGACATTTGGAACATATATTATTATAGATAATGTTTTAAAAAAAAATTGGGTTTTTCCAGATTACAATAAAAAAAATTTCATGTCAGGGATAAATGTTTTCTATACGTTTCATGACATTTGGAACATATTTAGATAATGTTTAAAAATTATTATTATTATTTTTTGGATTTTTTGGTTTATAACCTCCCCGTTAGGCTTGCGGCCGCTTGCCATACAGCTCATGGCGGCATTGTGTAGAAAATTGTTATGATTTTGCCTTATTTTTAACCAGACTTTGACTTCCTTATTGAAAATATTTATTTTATTATGTTTACTAAAACGATTATAACAAACAATATACCGTGCGGTTTACGCTGTTTTACCAAACGAATACTTCCGATTTAGGATTGTGGCCGGATGTAGATGGTACTCCTAATCACTGAAATTAATTAATCGCCGCTGTTCACACAACAAATTGTGACAGAAACAATTAAAAATGGCCGTCAAATATGCATTTTTTAAATTACCGTAATTTACGCGTAATTTTCTAAAATTACGTTACCGTAAATTACGCGTAATTTACGGTAACTTACGCGTAATGTTACGCAACTTCGAACCCTACCACCAATACAACCACGGTCAGTGAATTGAAGGAAATTTTGAGGTTTTTGCTTTGCGCGCCGAAATCTATAAATATTATTCTTATATTTTTACATTCATTTACTTTCTTTCTATCAATTATTTGTTCAATGTTTCAATGAACGACAGAAAAGAAAACTTTATTTCTTTTTTGATCGATCTGTCAATTATATAAAAACTTGAAAAACTAGCACTCTTTATATTTTACATAAAAATATTTTGTTGTTCTCAAAAGTATTGGTATTGTATTGAAATCGATTTCGGCAATACATTTTTACTTGAGTATTTGTATTGGTATTGGCGAAACTATTTTCATGAAGTATTGGTATTGACGATACAATTTAAGAGTATTGTTAACAACCCTGTAGCTAATTGTATATGTGTAAATTTAGAGATTAAAAAAACTTTGCATGCAAAATTTCTATTCAATGTACGCATGGAAGAGCACTTTTTCACAATTATACATTCTTAACAGTGGCGAAGGATATAGACCCTCAAGGATTGCGCAACAAAATGATCTGTCTATGGAGGGAGGCCCACTAAGCTGTTTGGGCCCCAACTGTATCTTAAAGTTATGAGTGAGGCCCACTAAGTTGTTTGGGCCCCAACTGTATCTTAAAGTTAAGTGGCCCACTAAGTTGTTTGGGCCCCCAACTGTATCTTAAAGTTAATTAGCCCACTAAGTTGTTTGGGCCCCAACTGTATCTTAAATTTAAGTAGAATGCACATACTGACTAACAGACTGACAGACATACGTGCAGGTGGATATAGATAAATAGAAGAAAATAAACACCAAAACAAACAAACAAACAGTAAAAAAAAGAACTATAGACAGTCTGACAAATGAAAAATACTTGCCAAGCAATGGGGGTTACAGAAAATTTCCGCTGTTGAGGCTATGCAAATTATATATATAGCTAGGTTATATAGAGATGTAATGACCTACTTACACTACCCCACCACCCTCCTCCCACTGACTGTAATACAGTTTCGTATAAACTTTGAGACATGATGTTTGATCCCAAAGAATTGATTGACTTTTGTGAGCCCAAGTCTTATACAAAGGTCTTAGTAAAAATGAAACAGTTTTTTGATAGATAGTGAGATTGACTTTTACGGCAATGTTTTTTTTTATAAAAAAAGAAAAAAAAATTTTCTGATTACTACAGTGACTCCCAAAAAAAAATGGTGGGGGACAGCCCCGTAGCCAAGGAGAGGCACTGGGGGCCGTGCCCCCCCCTCCCCGTTAGGTGTGGAGTGCCCCTCACCCGCTTAAAAAAGAAGAGAAAAAGAGGAAAACATAAAGAAAAAGTAAAGATGTCCCCTTGCTGGGTATTGGTGCCTTCCTGCTTACTTTGACCTGGCTACGGGCTTGGTGGGGGATACCATCCATCCTTTTCCAGGCACAGTCGTCTTATAATCAGGACCTTTGGGTAAACAGTGTTACTAAGCCTCTACGACAGCAGCTGAAGTGAAGGAAACATATTTGACAACTTGGGGGGGGGGGCTCTATAATCGTGGGGCGAGGGCCCGGAAAGGTCCACGCGTTATGACGGCTCATGCCTGCAGGGTGAATGAGCAAATCTAAATTTAATTCCTTTTTTTTTTTGTCCTTTGATGAAAGGCACGTATGCTCAAAGCATACGTTCAATAACTTGGCCAAGTTGATTATAGCAGATCGATAAGGATGTTTCAGAAATGACAACAAATGAACTTTGTTAACATACCTAAGTTATACTTTACTAGTTATATAAATGTTGATCATTTGTGGATGTGACTTTCATAGAGTTTTTTTCAAGTGCACTTGAAGCATTTAAGCCAGGCTATCTTTACCCAAATCTTGGATTCGGCTACTATTGCTGTAAAGGCTTCATTGAGTAAAGTATCTAAAGTTCCCTTAGCCATAGTGGGCCATTGAAGAAGAGGAAATGTTTCTGTAGCCATGACATATTAAGGGGTTGTGTGGTTAGCTCATCGCCCAAATTCTTCATTTATTTATAAACATTAATGCAAGAAGCATTTTAAGCCATGATAATCTTACCCAAGATTTGATTAAGGCTAGTCTGACATAAAACGCTTCATTTAAAAGAACTCTTTCTGAATTTTTAAGTATCTATATGTTATATATCCATCGTCAAAATTGAATCTCTTGTATTTCAGTATGTCATTAAATATTGATAAAGTCAAAGTTGACTTTTTAAATGACAACCATTAATTAGACAACTTTGCAGTGAAAACGACGAAGTATTTAATTATGGCACATTGCTAACATCTTTTTTCTCTTCAAACGTAACTCAGTACAAACCTTATCAATTAAACAAAAATAACTAAAACAAACAAACTTAAATACTGTACTTCATTTTTTAAAAAGCAATGTATTCTACGAAAAAATAAATCAACAGCTTTAGTACGATGAATGTTATTTAATTTTAAAACGATATCATTTCCACTTTTGAGGGAGGAGGAGGGGGGACCTTCATACAGTCAAAATTTAGGACAAACCTGAATTCAGACATTATTATTAATTTTATTGAGTACCGAAACCCCGATTGTGTGCGTACGTGTGTTTCCTGTGAATGTGTCTGTTAACCAAATCTCAACAGCGAGAACAATACATCGAACCCACGCATCGCTATTTCCAATAGTAACAGGAGACAAAAATCACAATATTTGAGATAAACAATAAGTCGAAAAGCTGGTATGTTTTATTGACAAATAAAGTACCCATCAAGTGTCGTGTGTAAACTACAAACAGATAGAGATCCCTTAAAGCTACGAGGGCTAAGCCCAGCTTCCATCTTGGGCCGTCTCGTTCGATTTCCAGGGATGCAGTCTCTGAAAACTAGAGCGCCCTAGAACAGGGAGAGGGATGAGGCATCCACATACTCTCCCTGTGAGTGCTCAGATAAGGCAGGTTAGAGAAGAGGGCGTTGCCTGTAAATATCTCTGAGGATCATGCAGCTCTGAGGATCATGTAGGTCTAAGGATCATGTAGCTCTGAGGATCATGTAGATCTAAGGATCATGTAGCTCTAATGATGATGTAGGTCTATGGATCATGTAGCTCTGAGGATCATGTAGCTCTAATGATGATGTAGGTCTAAGGATCATGTAGCTATGAGGATCATGTAGATCTAAGGATCATGTAGCTCTAATGATGATGTAGGTCTATGGATCATGTAGCTCTGAGAATCATGTAGCTCTAATGATGATGCAGGTCTAAGGATCATGTAGCTCTGAGGATCATGTAGAGCTAAGGATCATGTAGGCCTAAGGATCATGTAGGGCTAAGGATCATGTAGCTCTGGGGATCATGTAGGTCTAAGGGTCATGTAGGTCTAAGGATCATGTAGTTCTAAGGATCATGTAGGGCTAAGGATCATGTAGCTCTGAGGATCGTGTAGCTCTAATGATGATGTAGGTCTAAGGATCATGTAGGTCTAAGGATCATGTAGCGCTAATGATGATGTAGGTATAATGGATCATATAGGTCTAAGGATCATGTAGGGCTAAGGATCATGTAGGTCTAAGGATCATGTAGGGCTAAGGATCATGTAGCTCTGAGGATCATGTAGGTCTAAGGATCATGTAGGTCTAAGGATCATGTAGTTCTAAGGATCATGTAGGGCTAAGGATCATGTAGCTCTGAGGATCGTGTAGCTCTAATGATGACGTAGGTCTGAGGATCGTGTAGCTCTAATGATGACGTAGGTCTAAGGATCATGTAGGTCTAAGGATCATGTAGCTCTAATGATGATGTAGGTCTAAGGATCATGTAGCTCTGAGGATCATGTAGAGCTAAGGATCATGTAGCTCTAATGATGATGTAGGGCTAAGGATCATGTAGCTCTGAGGATCATGTAGAGCTAAGGATCATGTAGGTCTAATGATGATGTAGCTCTAATGATGATGTAGGTCTAAGGATCATGTAGCTCTAATGATGATGTAGGTCTAAGGATCATGTAGCTCTAATGATGATGCAGGTCTAAGGATCATGTAGCTCTAATGATGATGTAGGTCTAAGGATCATGTAGCTCTGAGGATCATGTAGAGCTAAGGATCATGTAGGTCTAATGATGATGTAGCTCTAATGATGATGTAGGTCTAAGGATCATGTAGCTCTAATGATGATGTAGGTCTAAGGATCATGTAGCTCTAATGATGATGTAGGTCTAATGATGATGTAGGTCTAATGATGATGTGGGTCTAATGATGATGTAGGTCTAATGATGATGTAGGTCTAAGGATCATGTAGGTCTAATGATGATGTAGGTCTAAGGATCATGTAGCTCTAATGATGATGTAGGTCTAATGATGATGTAGGTATAAGGATCATGTAGCTCTAATGATGATGTAGGTCTAAGGATCATGTAGCTCTAATGATGATGTAGGTCTAATGATGATGTAGGTCTAATGATGATGTGGGTCTAATGATGATGTAGGTCTAATGATGATGTAGGTCTAAGGATCATGTAGGTCTAATGATGATGTAGGTCTAAGGATCATGTAGCTCTAATGATGATGTAGGTCTAATGATGATGTAGGTATAAGGATCATGTAGCTCTAATGATGATGTAGGTCTAATGATGATCTAGGTCTAAGGATCATGTAGCTCTAATGATGATGTAGGTCTAATGATGATGTAGGTATAAGGATCATGTAGCTCTAATGATGATGTAGGTCTAATGATGATCTAGGTCTAAGGATCATGTAGCTCTGAGGATCATGTAGAGCTAAGGATCATGTAGGTCTAATGATGATGTAGCTCTAATGATGATGTAGGTCTAAGGATCATGTAGCTCTAATGATGATGTAGGTCTAAGGATCATGTAGCTCTAATGATGATGTAGGTCTAAGGATCATGTAGCTCTAATGATGATGCAGGTCTAAGGATCATGTAGCTCTAATGATGATGTAGGTCTAAGGATCATGTAGCTCTGAGGATCATGTAGAGCTAAGGATCATGTAGGTCTAATGATGATGTAGCTCTAATGATGATGTAGGTCTAAGGATCATGTAGCTCTAATGATGATGTAGGTCTAAGGATCATGTAGCTCTAATGATGATGTAGGTCTAATGATGATGTAGGTCTAATGATGATGTGGGTCTAATGATGATGTAGGTCTAATGATGATGTAGGTCTAAGGATCATGTAGGTCTAATGATGATGTAGGTCTAAGGATCATGTAGCTCTAATGATGATGTAGGTCTAATGATGATCTAGGTCTAAGGATCATGTAGCTCTAATGATGATGTAGGTCTAATGATGATGTAGGTCTAATGATGATGTAGGTCTAAGGATCATGTAGAGCTAAGGATCATGTAGGTCTGAGGATCATGTAGAGCTAAGGATCATGTAGGTCTAATGATGATGTAGCTCTAATGATGATGTAGGTCTAAGGATCATGTAGCTCTAATGATGATGTAGGTCTAAGGATCATGTAGCTCTAATGATGATGTAGGTCTAATGATGATGTAGGTCTAAGGATCATGTAGGTCTAAGGATCATGTAGGTCTAATGATGATGTAGGTCTAATGATGATGTAGGTCTAAGGATCATGTCGCTTAATGGAGACTCACCAAACCCGATGCGTGTCTATTTTTATTACACGTGTTCTTTCACCTCATTAAGGAAGGTGTGGCTTGCCCCACAGGCGACCCAGCAAGGTGAGGCATTTAGTATTTTCGGCACGGGAAGGAGGCGGGAGCTGTAAGGAACTCCACCGCCCACTTACAATAGCTGTGCCCTGTTTGAACATTACTTATATCAGATAATATATTTTAGGGCGCTCATACGCACTGGCTGAAAAAGACCCAGAATTTCTCTAGATGGCCCTGAGTTGCGGGCCTTGCTTCTCCTCTGATTTTGTCCTTTCATTCATCAATTCATAATTATTTCCGAGCACAAATTATTCGCTGGGTCACTAATAAATCAGTATTGTATTAAACTTAAGTCAGACTTACAGTAAGCCAATAAAAAAATGAAAAAAAAAGAAATGCAAAACATAATATTTTATTAAAAAAACAAAACAAACAAAAACAATTTACAAAATTTTTTTTTTTAAATCTAACCAGACACTTAGGAAAAAAAAAACGTCGCATACATCAACCAATGCTGACAACAAACTCATTCAAATAGGCAATAAAGCTGCCTATATGTTTCAGTTTAAAGCTGCCTTTATGTTTCAGCTTATGAACTTATAATTAAACGCTGGCAAAAAGAATACATAAAAGCCACAAGTTAAGACATGGGATTTTTATCTTGTGATGAACCGTACCTCAGTAAAGAAGATGAAGTTAACTTTTTTTGAAAGCTGGGAAATCTTTAAATTTTTAGAATCGCAATTTAAAAAAAAATATTTAATACACGTCATTGATAACAAAACACATTTTTTTTCTAAACTTTTGTTTACTGCACTATTTTCTGTGTTTTTTTATGACACAAATAGACCCAGAAGTTCACAAGGCCCTTTTTAAAGGCTAAGAACAATATGATATTCATCCCTTAAATTATTGCCCATTTATGATGTTGTAATGTCGTAGAAAACAATATGATACGCATCCCTTATATTATTGCCTATTTATGATAGTAAAATGAAGGATGGGTGAACGAGTGGTGTATCTCCTCGGTGAGAACCATCGGAATTTTTCCAGGTCTGGTGAAAGTTGGTTAAAAAGTCCATCAAGTCAACACAGCAGTAAATGGGTACCTGACTTTAATAGGGGGAGTAAAGTCGCCATGGGCGTTGGGCTCTAATCACTCAATCAATGAATGCGCCTTGGTTACAGAAACAGATAAATTCTAGACTTCACCCGTCTCGGTAAATCTTTTGGGCTAAAGGGAAACTTTACTATGATAGTAAAATAATTATTTGGCATAAATCTACGGATGTAATGGCCTTGTCGTCAATAGCAACCAATGATAATGATAGCACTCATTCTATTTGCATAATAAAATATAAAGTTGTATTTGATTCATGGTTTTCATGACTGTCGTCATCCATAGAAAGTTACCCCCACCCCCCAGGTGTTGTTGAGCACACGTTCGCAGAGATGAATTCTTCCAATGACTGGTCATTTTATTTGATTGTTGTCAAAGCTGTTCTTGTGGGGAAAGAAAATTTGGTGACTGCGCATGGCCGTTTCCCACTTCCTAAGAGCCTCAGGCCAGTACACTTTTCTTTTTAAATCTGATGCTATGGAAGCCCCGGTTTTTCTTATAGGGCCCATCAAAGCCTCAAAAACTCTTAACCTAGAGCCCCACAAAGCCTAAAAAAAACGGCTCTGCCTGTATGGATGACAAAATATCTTTTAATTGTATGCTCAGCCTTTAAATTAGTTATAAGACAATTCTAAATCGTGAACTGTTTTCATTCATCCCACAACAGAGCAGATATTGCAATTGGTGCAACACAGTGGGGGGAAAGAAGTAACTTGTGCCCGTATTGTTGGATTTAGCATCTGGAGCACTCTTGGTGCTGAAAGATTGAAAGGTTGGTGTTTATACTGGATTTCGTCTCTGAAACAGTCTCAGTGTGCGAATCACACTTCCTGTGCTGTTTCCACGAAAGTTAACTGTCTCATCTATCTTCGGCATCGACGGGACATCACTCTGGAATGGATGGAAATGGGATTACATTTATTGGTGAAATAGCAAGAGTAATATCAATAGTGCAGAATCAGATACAAGTTTTCATTATTGCACACTTTAAGGTAAAAACAACAAAAACTACAGCGTCAGACACAGCTATTGGCCTCATGGGCAGTCATGGCCACCCTAACCTGTGACATCCAGAGGTGTAGCAAAGAAGGTCTTAAGGAGCCCCCGCCTTTTCCTGTTTTATTCCGTGATACTAGACACACAAGAACGCGTGGCTAATTTGTAGCATTAAAATGACGCCTTTTGACTGATGTGGTAGGGTACCTTCGCCACTCTCTTGCCTTATACTAACTACGCCATTGCTTCCAGACTTCTGTCAGCTATATATATATATATATATTAGGATGGCCCAAAATAACTTTTTGTCAAATTTTTTTGGAGCATTTTGTTTTTTGTGTTTCCTTTGAATTCAAAACAGCACAGAAATAATTTCATGAATAGATGACTTTATTTAGTACTGCCTCATCGACACTGAAATTTTAAATCATTTTGAATAATTTTTGAATGTGAATGTGTATATATAAAGCACACAGTAAATGCTAGAAGGTTCTGGAAAGTTTTAGAAAAAAATCTATACAATTCTAGAAGATTCTGGAAGGTTCTATGAAATCTCTAGAAGGTTCTGGAAGCTTCTTGAAAAGCGTGGAAAACTTGAGAAGGTTCCGGGAAATTCTAGAAATCTCTAGATGTTTTGATTTTCATATTAATAGCCAGCTTCACCCGTGCATTTCAATTTAGTTATAAAAATCAAGTGTTATAAGATCAAATATTGCGGCTACATAAATATCATTCATTTAGTAATGACTACTAGGTCAAAAGTATTGTTCATTTGAAGTTGACACAACTCCTGTTTATTGAGCTAGGTACTTCCCTAATTAGGCCTACTGGCCAATTGTATGTTTACAAACACAGCCGTCTGGCAGTCAGTTGGTACTATTTTTTATGAACTATTTCTTTGCTTGTATACTGTCCAGTTAACATACCAATGTTTACTGAGCTAGGTAATTCCCCTAATTTAGACTACTGGCCAATGGTATGTTTACAAACACAGCCGTCTGGTTGACATTCGGTAATTTTTTTTTCATGTGGACACTAGTAATGTCCATTGAGCTAGGTACTTCCCTAATTGAGCCTACTGGCCAATGGTATGTTTACAAACACAGCCTCTGGCAGTTGGTTGGTACAATTTTTATGACCTATTTCTTTGCTTATATACTGTCCAGTGGACATGCCAGTATGTATTGAACAAGGCCTTTCCCTAATTGAGCATACTGGCGAATGGTATGTTTACAAACACAGCCGTCTTCAATAAGACATTTCGGGGTATTACAACTGGACCAGATGTGATGCTATTCAAGCGCTTTAAGACGTTTTGACCAAAAATAAGACAGGCAGAATTTAGTATATGCCACGATGTTGGACTGGAGCAAAATCTCAAGCCATTAAAAGAAGTCATCACATTTTGTTAAAATATCCTCCAAATGAAAGACAACTCAAGATATTTGCCACGTGAAGAGCGGGGAATTGCACTGGCGTCATCTCTCACCAAATCAGAGGAGGAAAAGCAGTACTTGCTCCAAATTGTTGAACAGCATCGTAAAGAATTTCCAGATGCAACAAAATCAACTGTGCTGAAGAGATCGCAACTGGAAGACTTCAGGACTCAGAAACTTTTAAAGTGTATTTTTGAATGGCGTACTTAGAACTACTCTGCAATACAGTCAGGTTAATGTGTCATGTAACTAGTATTATTTTACTGTTTAATTCCTACTGTGTAATATAATTGTTCTTTGAATCTAAAAAATAGCATTTTAAACATTGCAAAATTTTCATTTAATGCAACTGCCGATACCATATAACACCGACACGAGATAACAAGTGCACTGAGGCAGTATTTATAGGAGCCCAAATGTTGTGAAATTTGGTATATACATGTTTTAAATCACAGTGAACCAGATAACTAAAATGCTCATGATAAAAAATTAACTTTATTTTTTTTTCCATTATAAAGTGAGCTACCTAATATATATATATATATATATATATATATATATATATAAATATATATATATATATGTGTGTGTGTGTGTGAGTGTTTGTGTGTGTTTGTGTGTGTGTGTGTTGTTTCACTGTGATCTCTTAAGTCTTTAATCAAAAATTGATTAACATTTATACGCTCATACATTACCTCCTCCCTCTGACCAAAATCGTCATCTTTATTTCCCCCAGGGGCGGCACCCCGTGCTAGAGCGGCAGCAGCTCCCAACTTCCCTCGAGCCTTGGATATTTTTTTATCTTTCCCAAGTCCAGCGCCGTCTGTTACGTCACTCTCATTGGAATCAGCTGTTACCTCGGCCCTAGCGCTTTCACCTTTGTGCTGACTGGCACCCATGCAGAAATAATCTGAGGAATTGAGAAACAAACAAAACAAAAATGTCAATTTCCTAGCCTATAATTTTTGAGGACCGACGAATTCGAGTCAAGAGCCATCCACATGAAGAGACATGCAGAGGCGTATCTAGGGTTGGCGGAGGGGGGTCCATAATCGAAAGTCCTCCGGGCTCCAGCTTAATGCCCCCCCCCAATTTTTTTACATTAAATATTAAGTACATTATCTCATGTCATGGTGTCGAATGTCAAAATGCAGGGGCCCCCAAAGAGGCCAAGCCCTCCCGGACCACCAAATCCCTAGGTTCGACACTGGAGATATGCTGCTTCAATAGACATATATATATATATATATATATATATATATATATATATATATATATATATATATATATATAAAGACACAACATCAGAGTCGTTCATTATTGATGGGCAAACTTGGCTGCTGCTCCAAAAAAAAAAAAGCCCTCACCCCCCACTTTTCCAGGGTCGAAATTGACAACGTTTTTTGCCCAGGAGCCCCTTATACCTCTGCAAAAGGGTCTCCCCCCCCCCCATAGAATGATTCTGTAAATTACTATTACAATATCACGCATTCAAGAGCCAGAAATGTACTATTACATTAGCCCCTCCCATCCCAAAAATTTTCATAACGTTTCTTGTTAAATCGAGGTGTTTTTTGTAGCCACGGCTAAACTAATTTGGGAGGGGGGGGGGAGAGGAGTAGATCGATTGTCAACTATCAAAATTCCCAGCAGGTTTCAATTTAACTTAATTAATATCAACCGTCCGTTTTAATTAATCTGGGTCAAACTTCTGACGTAGTCTGAACAATAAAAGATGCGCCTTCAAATAATCCCACAATGTTAAATTCAAAACTAAACATGGTATTACTTGGGAAACAAATATTTTACAGTACTTGGTCAATAACGCCACCGTTAAGAAATATACTATTATCACTACTTGTGTTAACGAAAAGATAAGATTTAAAAATTCTTCAAGTTCCATTTCATGATTGATATTTATTTAGAAAAAATTATACAAATATCAAAAGAAAGAGCAATAATATTTACTCACATATAGAATATCCTCAATCGCGTAAACTCAGGAAACCATTATGGAAACAATCAAACTATGCACGTTGGCATGGCTCGATCACATGTTAAGGCTTGATAGCCTGCCAAAAACTATCCTCCAAAGGGCTGTTGAAGGAGGCCGTAGCAAAAGGTGCCAACGGAAATGGTTTGACAATGTAAAAGAATGGGCACTGGGCAGGGCTAATAATGAATGAATTAAAGACAGACGCTCAGGATAGGCAACTTTGGAGAAACATATCTATTGATGTGTCCATTCGTTCCTCGCAAAGACCAAATCGGTTAAGGGTTTGATGTTGATGACTAACATATAAAAAGTACATTTAAAAGAAAAAATCAGTCAAGCGAAACTGCCACAGAATCAAGGAAAAAGATTGCGGTACATTTATAAATTATTACAGAATTTCACGCGCACACGACTATGACTAATCCTCCATGAAATACTGCTTTCTGAAACAAAATGTCTCCAGTAAATTTAAAGAGTTTTTATACTTCCTTATTCGTATAAGTCATTGTTTTAGCTGGGTATATTAAAGAAAAAAAACAAACAATTGCAGACCACACGTAACTTTATTACTGCTGATAAAGTTTCTTTTTTTTATTTAAACACACAATGACATAATCTGGAGGGAACTTTAATCTACAGTTTAGTGGACTTGTGGTATTCGTGGTATTGATTGAACATTTTGGTGGCTTTCCTAGATCATAAATTACAATTTCTCGTCTTGAATTGCAGTATGTTGCAATCAGGGCGACCGAGAGGGGGGCAGGGGGGGGGTCATTGCCAGGGGGCCCGCATCTGAAAGGGGGCATAAAGGGGGCCCGACAGCCCCGACCATGTCAATTTTTTCACGACTCATTGTTTATTAAGGGGCCCGCAATGATGTCCTGCCCTGGGTCCCGCGTTGGCTCTCAGTGCCACTGGTTGCAACAGCCTTATATGTTCTCTCCCCCACCCCCCCTCTCTCCTCCTCTCTCTCCCTGTAAGAAGGCTTTCTCTTAAACGTGTGCTGAGCCCTTAGACACTGTTGGGACAATTTTTACCAGGGCGTAAGACGTAATGGGCATGAAGTGGACATAGATAGCCGGTGTTACTGGGAAGGGAACTAACACCCTTTCACCAAGCAGATTTGTCTAGCAATCTCATCCTTTAGCTGATCACCGGCTGTTATATTTCTTTGATTACTTTGAAGCAATCTATCCGTCCGCCAGTCCGTCTGTCTGTTTGTCTCTTTGTCTGTCTGTCTGCCTGTCTTCCTGTCTATCTATCTATCTATCTATCTATCTATCTATCTATCTATCTATCTATCTATCTATCTATCTATCTATCTATCTATCTATCTATCTATCTATCTATCTATCTATCTATCTATCTATCTATCTATCTATCTATCTATCTATCTATCTATCTATCTATCTATCTATCTAACTATCTATCTATCTATCTATCTATCTATCTATCTATCTAACTGCTTACCATTTCAGAAATAATTTACACCAAGTACATCTAAAAGACCACGGACAGTTTTAGATTGAATTTAGCCCAAACATTTTGACCACAGTGTGAGTGTTTGTTTATGTAGCCTACTACTAAAATAGTCTTATCTAGACATGGCACCGCCCCAAATACAAGTATTTTTTTTTACAAACTAGCTGAGGCTTAAAAATAAAGTGTTCGATCTTATAAGAAAAAAAAACTACGGCAAAGTCGACTATCAAGTAAACAGTCTATGGATAAATAACGTCAACAAAACATCAAGGGAAATCACTCCGGATAGGAAAAATGTCAGTATGTCAATCACAGTGGTATATCACAGGCTCACATGAATCATCCAACGTTCACTGATACTGCTGTAGTAGCTGTACCAATACGACCTAAAGAAATGTACCTTTTTTAAAATTTCGTTTCATAATTATTTTAATGTGTTTTTTTAATAGTATTTTGTAATTTTAACATATATAAATGTTTACGACATCACCGTTGTGTTGCACGATTTGGCCATTTGACCATTTGAATGTTTGAGGTTATTTAGGGATGAGCTATTTATCTAGAGATCCTATACTCAACTATTGAACTAATAAAACTTTTTCGATAGTTCTTTTTTTTTTGGGCCACAAAGTATGCTGGACTTAGTAAGTCTTCAGGCTTTATTCATTTCTAAATTAAACAAGTTATAGGCCTACTTGGAAAGAATCTGTCTAGAGCCGCGCATAGTTTATCCGCCGCCAAAAAAAAAAGAAATGAGATTGATTGTATTACTAATTAGGCCTATAATAATGCATACATATTTTTCTACGAAGACACTTTAAATTGTTTATTTTTTTAGACTACTAAATTTAGAGATCGTTAGAGCATCATTTTATTTTTGTTCAAATTAAAAAACAAACAAATAAAAAAAAAAACAAAAACAAAATAACAAACAAACAAACAAGAGCACTTCAATATTATGGTCAACTGATAAAACGATATACTTTTGAGTATAACTTGATTGTCACTTACAGTGATATAGGGACATGCATTAGTATTATTTTCCTTTGAGCAGTGGCATTGGGTATCCATCCTGTTCGGTCATCCATCACATCACCTCCCCCCTCTCTCTCTCTCTCTCCCCCCCCACAACCCCAGAAACCTAAATACGTAAATTTAACAATTCGCGTATGTTTTTGTGTCATATATGTGTGATCAAATGCAATTATCTGGCTCGGCTGTGGTTTACACCTCCCCTCCCCTCCCCTCCCCACCCCCCCCCCAAACCCTCAACCCTTTCCACTATTGGTTCGACACTGGTGATAGGGGGGTAAGAAAAATGTCAATTTCGATGGGCGCGCCAGCAACAACATTAAAAAAAAAAATAATAAGCCTCACTTCTTCATTCTGTTCTACTGAAACCTCTTTTCTTAAACTACGCTAACAACCCCCCCCCCCCCCACCCCCACTAGCGTCTGTTGACTCCAGAGTAATTTATTCTTTTTTTTGTTTGTTTTGGTTTTTGTTACTTCTGTTATCTGGAACGCTTTGTTTCAACTACCTTTATAAAACTATGATCATGGTAAAACCGCTTAAAAAAAAAAAAATGAATATTTAAGTGGTTATTAAATATTTAAAAAAATGTTTGCTTTGTAACGGAAGCTCTTGTTGTTTGTTTTTAGACATTAAAACAATGTCTTTTATGAGAAAAAAAAATATTACAATATTAACAGGTATAATTCTCTACAGTTTATGAAAAAGGAAAAGATAAAAATTAGTAAAAAATATGAGATGAGTATCACATTTGTCCAACGAATCAACCAAAACGTTTTGACACCAATGAAAATAAAGGTATGTATTTATAATTACTATTATCAGGGGCACCGAGAGTCAACAAGGGCTTCAGGGCAGGAATCATTGCGGCCCCCTTAAAAAACAATGAGTCGTGAAAAAATTAATATGGTCGGGGCGGCCTAGCCCCCTTACAGATGCGGGCAATGACCCCCCCCCTCTCGGCGTGCCTGATTATTATTATTATTTAACTATTCTGACCAGCCCTAGAGAAACAACAAGTGTTGTCCTTGTAAAAGGTATGGTCGATGGTGGTAAGTCAGCGGTAACTAACAACCAATCAAAATTGTTGAGATTTTTTTGCGGTTTCATTTAGCCAACTTTCTTTTTTTTCACTTTTATTTTCATTAGATTTCTTTCCCACTAAATCTTGAAGCTGAAGTCGAAAGGGATACAACTCAACGAAAAACAAAAATTAACTTTAGTGTTTGCAAGAGTTGTCTCAAACTGCCTGTCTGTCTATCTATCTATCTATCTATCTATCTATCTATCTATCTATCTATCTATCTATCTATCTATCTATCTATCTATCTATCTATCTATCTATCTATCTATCTATCTATCTATCTATCTATCTATCTATCTATCTTTCCATCTATCTTTCTATCTATCTTTCTATCTATCTATCTATCTATCTATCTATCTATCTATCTATCTATCTATCTATCTATCTATCTATCTATCTATCTATCTATCTATCTATCTATCTATTCTACAGCAGGGGCCAGACATTCTACAGCAGGGGCCAGGCAATAGCATGGGGGGGCAAGGTAAAACATTTTTACTAAGTAGAACAAAAAAGCAGGGGGGGGGGCAGACAAAACGCAGGGGGGTGACACCCCCCCCCCCGCACACTACGGGCCTGGACCGTCAACACTCACGCCTCGTCCCTGTGTGACGCCCATTTTTACAGTCACATACTATTTTTAGTATCAAGAGCCTAATCTTCGCGATCATCAATGAGAATTAAATTTAGACCACTACAAACGAGATAAGCACTTAACATTATCATACTTGATTATCTGCACTGTTTATATGTGTTTTGCATAGATGAACCCCAGTTAATTAAACAATTTGAAGACCAAATATTATATATATATGTCCGTCTATGATATCAAAGGACCACTAACAAGTCGTGTAGCACCGTGTTCGCCCAGTCTTTCTTTCCCCCAACCCCCTCTTATCTCCGGCCGCAGACAGGTTAACACACACACACAGACACAGCGCCCTGTCATCATTGCATATTATTTCAAGATGGATACTCCCAGACTTGTCACATTAAACTAGAGCAGTCCAGACACAAACAGCGATATTAATACCAGAAGAAAAAAAAATAACGTGTAAGGAAAGAAACAATATTTATTTAGCATTAACAGCACGTCATCATCTGGCGTAGTTCATGTTTTTTTTTTTTATTTATTTACCTTCTTTCTCCTTTAATTATTTTATCAAGAATTACATTTGATGTTAGACGGTATAAAAAGAAATAAAGATCTGCTGTGATAAATCGTAAAGATGTCTTTAGTATTTGTATTAATGATGTGATTAAAAGCTTGGAGTTTTCTTTTTTCTTTTCGTGGCAACATGTAATAGATTCTTGTTTGTTTTTGATCTAACATGAGTGGAGTAGGCACACTTTATATCACGGTAAGTGATTCATTCTACTACCATTGAAGGCTTATTTAATACGTTTATTGTGTGCTGTTATTGTTGTTGTTCATTTCAGGGCGTTTTCTTTGTAAGAGGAGCGGGGAATGCGGGGCAGGGGCGTCGCAAGAGAGGGAGGTGCACCAGGCCCGTAGCGTGCGGGGTGCCTGGGGGGCCGGCCCCCCTGCGTTTTGTCTGGCACCTTCTGCTTGTTTGCTCTACTTAGTAAAATTTATTTCCTGCCCCCCCTGCTATTGGCCTGGCCCCTGCTGTAGAATGCCTGGCCCCTGCTGTAGAATTTTCACGCTACGGGGCTGAGATGCACACCCGACCACTAAATAGAGTGTGGGGTGAGTGGCGGGCGGGCGTCGGTCGTTTATTTTGAAATATACTTTTACTTCTTCATTTTACCTCGAAACGAGGAAAAATAAAATGGGGTCAAAGGGCATCCAGGTGTCATAGTTTGTGACAAGGGTCAGCGTTGCCAATTTAAGTGTCTTATTAGGCATTAAAAAACTTGGTGTGGACCACAGATTATGTATTATACTTATAGCACATCGCTAAATATATAGTCCTCGGTTTTTGTGTTTAAAAACTATCGCGCCATTGTTGTTATTATCTTTTGTTTCCAACGACGCTTCACCATTCATAAAAACCCACAGACCTTTTTACACTTCTGTGTTGTTGTTTTTTTCAAGAAATGAAATATGAATAAAAAAAGCTTTCAATTTGTTTTATAAATATACTAGTTGCAAGTACCCGGCTTTGCCCGGGTTTAAAATAAGGTTTTCTGTTTACCTTTTGTTTTCTCCCTCCCCCTCCCTCTCCCTCCTTACCCCTCTCTCCCTTTCTCTTTCCCTCCCTCCCTTTCTCCCTCCCTCCCTCTCCTTCCCTCTCTAACTCTCCCATCTCCCTCTATCTCCCTCTCTCCCTCCCTCCTTCTCTCACTCCCGTCCCCCGTCTCTCCACCTTCCTCCCTTCCTCCTCCCCCCTCTCTCCCTCCCTGGCCCCTCTCTCTCTTTATCTCTCACTCCCTCCCGTTTCTCCCATCCTCTCCGTCCCTACCCCCTCTCTCCCTCCCTCCTTTCTCCCTCCCTCTCTCTCCCCCTCTTCCTCTCTCTCTCCCTCCCTCCCCCCTCTCTCCCTTTCCCTCCCTCCCTTTCTCCCTCCCTCCCTCTCCCTCCCTCTCTCCCATCTCTCTCTCCCCATTCATCCCTCCCCCATTCCCTCTCTCTCCCTCCCTGCCCCCTCACTCTTTCTCTCTCTCCCTCTCCCACCCTCTTTCCCTCCCTCCCCTCTATCTCCCTCCCTACTCCCTCCCTTCTTTTCTCTATCCCTCTCCCACTGCTCCCTCCCCCCTGCTCCCTCTCCCACTCTCCCCCCTGTCCACCCCCTCCCTCCCCCTCCTACCCTCCTTTCCCTCTTTCCCCCTGCCCCCCCTCTCTCTCTTTTCTCTCTCTCCCTATATCCCTCCCTCCTTCTCTCACCCCCGTCCCCCCTCTCTCCACCTTCCTCCCTTCCTCCTCCCCCTCTCTCCCTCCCTGCCCCCCTCTCTCTCTCTTTATCTCTCACTCCCTCCCATCTCTCTCTCCCTCTCTCCTTCCCTCCCCTTTCTCTCTCACTCCTACCTCCCCTCTATCTCCCTCCCCTACTCCCTCTCTTCCACTCTCTTTCCTTCCCTCCCTTTCTCTCTCCAGCCCTCCCTCTCCCTCCCTCCCCCATTAATCTCCCTACCTGCCACCTCTCTCTCCTTCCTCCTTCTCCTCCCCCTCTCTGCCCCCTCCTTCCCTCTCCCTCCCTGCCCCCTCTCTCTTTAAATTCTCCCCCTCCCTCTCTCTGTACAATTAAACGTCAAATTACGCTTCTTAAATAAACAGAAAACCTTATTTTAATCCCGGGCAAAGTCAGGTACTTGCAGCATGAAAAAAAACAACAGCAATATTATTTTTTTCCCGTCCTAGCCCTTTCTTCACCGTCCGTTCAATTTCACATTCGCAAGGTGCGCGGGTTATAGTGAGGGCGATCCATACCGTGAATACTTTAAATAGTAAAATTCTAAAATAATTAATTACAATTAAACTACGCATTGAGATTGTATGGGGGTAGCCCGTTTGTCATTAGAATGTCTTACTGGCGCCCCTCCCCCATTCCATGTTTTTACGACGGTGATACTGGCGGTGACGAAAAATTGACTTTCCCCGAGCCCCTCCCCTTAGGCGCGGATTCTGTGGCAGTTGACCCTCTGACCGGTACATAAGAAATCCGCCACTGTGTAATAATTCTGCACAACGCATGGGGAAAAAAAAAAACAACTGAAAACAGATGAATAGCTCGGGGACCTTTTCATTTTCAAAGCGGCTTTTAACCAAACGCAGTTTATTGTCGGGTTTAATTATCGGGTTTAATAATTGGGTTTAATTATTGGGTTTGATTAATGGCTTTAATTATTGGGTTTGATTATTGGGTTAAATTATTGGTTTTAATTATTGGGTTTAAATATTGGGTTTAATAATTGAGTTTAATTATTGGGTTTTATTATTAGGTTTATTATTGGATATTTTCTTTTGAAAATTTATCGAAGCCTTTTACTTTCTGTATCCAATATGCTCATCAATATGAATCAATGGTGGAATTGGGTTTAATTATTTTCTCGATTCGAACAGATTTTAATTTTTAAAAAATATCAACAATTCCCTACGTATATAAGTGTAAAATATTTCATATGGGAACTCAAGCACGTCTTCTGTGTTCCGGTTGGGGCTCAGCACATACACATACACACATAAACATACACATACATACATACATACTCATACACACACATACATACACATACATACACTCACACATACACATACACACACATACACACATACAAACACACATACACACACACATACACATACACACAGATACACAAACATAAACATACACACCTATCCAGATACACACACATACACATACATACACTCACACATAAACATACATACATACACACATACACATACACACATAAACATACACATACACACACATACACATACATACACACACATACACTTACACACATAAACATACACATACACACATACACACATAGATATATACATACACAAACATATACACCACATACACATACATACTCTCACACATACACATACACATACACACACATACACTCACACATACACACATTCATAAACATACACATACACACATACACACTCATACACATACACAAACATATACACCATACAACAAGTGAGCCAGTTGAGGGTGTGTGTGATTTATGGAAGCATGTCACAATAATGTTCAATCTTACTGCAAGAAAAAACAAACAAATATTTATAATGATATGTCCCACTGCCTGAATTGATGTAGGTCACCACTTGATTAAGACGCATTTTGAATTATTCCTTGGGTAGAAGTCTGAGCGACTGAATTTATTGGTTTTCTGTCACGTCGATCGCATTGATTTATTGAGCAATATGATAACTCTCTCTCTCTCTTTTTTTTTTTGACCAGGTCTGTTGCATTTACTTTAGATCCGTTGTAAACTGGATTTATTTATGACATACACAGATAGACGACATATGGGTTGATAAACAGATAGACATGGCGGACAGATATGTAAATAGATAGACAGACTGATAGATATCGAGAAGGACAGACCAGCAAGACAGAGAGATAGATAGGTAAAGAGAAAATGGATAGGTAATTAGATAGACTAGCTGTACCCTGCAAACCTTTGCATAGAGCTATATCCCCTTAGGCTTGACATTAGGCTAGGCTATTTTTGGTTACGGGCAGATCCAATTTTTTTCATGATTGTAGTTTAAACTGGAATCGTCGTCGGCATCCGTCCGTCTCGAGAGACGATGGTGTAGCTAAGTTGAGTCTACAAAACACCGCCGGGAATGGCTATGCAGTCCGACTCCTGGAGTGTAGTCCCCTGCCGCACTTGTCACACTTGAAGATAGTTGGTTGTTGTAGTTGTTGTTGTAGCTGTTCTTTTCCGCTTCCGTCTTGTCTTTTTTTCAGGGCAGCACATCCTGTCGATCAGCCTCTGCGCGCAATGAACCCTGCCGGACAGCGAGACCTCCATGACTGGCGGTTAGCTGCTTGGCTCTCCCAGGAGTTAGAGCGAGCACTCTTTCATATCCTTTTGCAAGTGTCTTTATAGCGCATAAATGGAATACTGTTGTATTTATTCTTTACTTTCGATTTAAAGCAGAATCCAAATCGCTAATATATATATTAGACAGGTTAATAGAAAAATGGATAGTTAATTAGATAGATAAATAATTAGATAGATAGTTAATTATTATATAGATAGTTAAATAGATAGATAGGTAATTAGATAGATAGTTGATTAGATAGTTAATTAGATAGATAGTTATTAGATAGATAGTCATTAGATAGATAGTTAATTAGATAGATAGTTAATTAGATAGATAGTTAATTAGATAGATAGTTAGTTAGATAGATAGGTAATTAGATTAGCCAATTGAAGGTATAGATAGAGATTTAGGACTTACTGTCCATTTGACATTCAAACCTTTGACATTCATTAAGCCATTTGAGCTCACGGCTTCACCACACCACCATATAACACTCAGACAGATATAGCTCCTACACACACACACACAAACCACACCAAGCCAACCTCTCTTACAGCCCTGGGCACTTTTTTGGTCGGTTTGTTGAGACACGTCTCGCTCCGAACACTTCAACGACTTATTATTTCCCTTATGTTGGGGGGGGGGCTAGCATTCTGGGGGGAGGTAAATGACTATGACTCTTTTTGTTGTTCAGTCGACTGGGAGGGGGGATTGGGGGGCTAGTATTTTTTCATACTTACCGTTAAGTTTGCAGGGGGAGGGGAGGCATGTACAGTTTATTGTGACACGACCGCCCCCCCCATCATTGTTGTCGGTTGTCATTGTTGAGGGCCCAGCGGTCCCCTGTCATTGTTGAGGGTCCAGCCTTTCCCTTTTGTGTTCTAAGTCGCGGGGCCCATTAGTCAATATGTACTTACGTCACTTTTTTTTCGTTAAGTTGGGTGGGGGTGGGGGTTGGGAGTGGGAGGGACCTCCATTATCACCGCACTTGCGCCACGCCCCTTGTTTTCCTATGGGGTGGGGGGCAATGGCCGCACTTATCCATTGTTTATCCCTGTTGTTGTTATGTGTAGGTCTAGTTCACATAAACATATCCCATTACAGCAACTGATACCAGTGGGAGGACTAGTAGTATTACAAGTTCATTGACCGGATTGATATCGCATTAATGTTACCGACCCAAACAAAAAAAAAATAAATAAAATAAGCTGTTATAGTTGTTGTTTTTTTTTTATTGTTTTTGGTTTCTGGTTTAATTGCTAGACATCAGTTTCTTGTCAGCTGAGGTTTGAGAGAGTATCGATCGATTTCTACATATCGTGTGTGCAAGCATTGATGACATCATTGATTTCACATCCGTTTCTCTGAGTACGTATTTCTTTACCGCGGCTATGTTTATATGTGTGTGTGTGTGTGTGTGTGTGTGTGTGTGTGTGTGCACGAGTGAACGAAACACCTGCGCACAGTATTCAACTTTCATTGGAACTAATTTCACAGTCGGGGCCAGTTTAAACCCGCCTCCCTCCACAATACATCACAATACATCCACTGTGGCGATACATCCACTGTCGATACATCCACTGTGGCGATACATCCACTGTGGCGATCCACTGTGGCGATACATCCACTGTGACGATACATCCACTGTGGCGATACATCCACTGTGGATACATCCAATACATCAATGTGCGATACATTGTAATGATACATCCACCGTAATACGTCAAGCTTTTTGATTATACCGAACTAGTCATATCTACAGACATTTTGTAATATCCGGTTGACATTTTATTCTGTTTACGGCCCGATAGTAATATTACGGCCCGATAGTACGGCCCGATAGTACGGACCATTATGTAACTTGACCACACAAACTCGGACATTCCATTTTTTTAAATGTGACTATGAGGGGAGGGGGGAGGGGAGAGGCAGAGATAGACGGCCAGTAGTGCAGCTCGATTTCTGTGGGTTTTTTTTGTATTTATCAGAACTATTGATGCCATTAGTATGACGTGGTGGGCAATAAATTAGGATCTGTTTACTTTGTTTACAGCCGGTGGCTTGGTTTCGGAATGTATTGACCGCTGTCCACCCACGCGCTGTTATTGGGTCGCTGCCTCGGGGCTTCTGTGTAACAATCCCCCCCCCGCGTCTGAGAGTGCTGCCTGACTTTCCACATTTCTCCCGTTTCGATGGTTTGAAATTATTCCCTGTGAATGAGTTCATCTTTCATATAATGATGGGTGATTGGTACAGAGATAGTACAAATACTGTGTCCCACTCACATAGAGACACAGACAGAGAGACACACACGTAGAGGCACAAACACAGAGAATACATACAGGTCTCACTAAGAGAGACACATAAATAGAGACACACTAATAGAGACACACGCATACATACGCACATAGACACACATGAATACAGACAGACATACACACATAGAGACACACACAGACACACAAACACACAGACACTTAGGTTAAACTTATCACAGTGACAGCAGACACCTACCATCTCAACAGAGAATTATACAAATACGTTTCGATTTGACACACGTTCACAACATGCACCCATCCAGGGTTTAACTTATCACAGTACAGGAACATTTACTCATTTTAAAGACAATTAAACACTTACCGTATTGATCTGATCAGATCCATGTTGCCACCCATCCAGTTGGCTTCCAGTTGGTCCTATGTTTCTGACCATTGGTCCTATTTCCAGACCATTGGTCCTGTGTTAGCTGAACACTTGGACCTGTATACTGGCTGATCAGGTCATATGTTGCTAGAATTTGTTTGTCCTATGTTGGCTAGACCAGTTATTTGTTCTTATATTCTGTTTGACATCGGCTGATATTGACTGTCATGCCCGTCAACTCGCCCCTCTCAGGAAATGAAAACTTTGTTTATGCCATTTAGTACATGATAGTAACGTGATGGTGCAGTATAGTAACGTGATACGATAGTACATGATAGTTTGTGATGGTGCAGTATAGTAACGTGATGGTACATTAAAATACAGGATAGTACATGGATATGGTATATATTGATGGTACGTGACGGTACATGATGCTGCCAACATTCACCAACTGTATTGATCATGTCTATGGATAAAAAGTAAAATAATCACTCTAATTACCAGAGTATTTATTTCTCATGGCTGTTGAATCGGGCGCGTGTTACAGATCTGGAAAATATACAGTTGCTTGATTCTTTATAAAAACATTAAAAAAAACATGTTTTCTAAGAATTAGGTCATAGGCTATGTAACACCCCCCTCTCTCTCTTTCGAATCTCTTCCCCATTGTCGCCACTGGAAATCGGGGTGACGAAAAGAAGTGAAAAAAACGTTCACCCCCCACCACCTCTTTCTCTGACTGTTTGGGCCCCCTCCCCCCACCCCACCTCTGCTCTCCGCGACCCTGCTTCCCACCCCCCACCCTCCTCCCCGATTTACCTCGCTGGCTAGATAGACCCCCAAAAAAAAATATAAATCTCTATCGGAGACATCTTAGTGTCGGTGGCCAAACATTGATCGCCACACACAGATATCTCTGTAGCTTTGTCAAAATTGAATCAGCTTAGCTGGTGTGATTGTCCTGTAATAGTGCCGGCTTCAAGGTTTACGACGCCTCAACGAGAGAAGGAATAAGACAAAAAAAGCCATTGCGTGTAGGCACGCGTGTATAAGCCTATATATATATTATTTATATTTTTTTTATATTTCTGAACATCTTTTGTCGATGTTTTATTTATTTTGTGCAAGATCTAAGTTTATTTTTGGTTTATTTCCCTGAAATACTAAAGTTGATAAATGAATCGCCCCAGATATAAGACAAGTAGAAAAATGTGTCCGTAACAAGCTTTGTGCCTTATGAGTCTCAGAAAGTTAATGTCGTGGAACACTAGACACCACAGTCTAAACTAGAACCACAGTCTACTAGACTGGCATCATTTCCAGACCCTCGAGTCAATAAACTAGACCACCAGAAACAGTGACCTATTAAATTTATCAAGCGGAAACACTCACACACGCACACAAACAAACAGGAAGCTAATCAATCAACCGCACCAATGCGAACGACCTATTTTCGTGCACCGTGTTATTGGCAACAAATTGTGGTTGCTATGCTCTGCATTGTTTAGTGTTTTGTACTGTCTCTATAGTCTAGACTGGCGTTGGTTTCACATAACAACAATAACAACGAAATATTATATCATTACAAACAATCACATCCAACACCAACAAACGCATCCAACACCAACAAACGCATCCAACACCAACAAACACATCGAACAAAAACAAACACATACAACAACAACAAACACATACATCAACAACAAACACATAAAACAACAACAAACACAAAACAACAACAAACACATACAACAACAACAAAAACATCCAACACCAACAAACGCATCCAACACCAACAAACGCATCCAACACCAACAAACGCATCCAACAATAACAAACACATTCAACACCAACAAACGGATGATTTAGAAACACAAGGCAATGGTGACATCAAATAAATCACGTGATCAAGTAGATAGTCCAGGTAATTGGTCACGCACTGTATGTCTTCATTAACATGGCCACTTAAAAAAAACAAAGTTAACCTCAAACCACTTTATAATTTAAATCAAAATTATATAGAAAATACGTTTGGGTGTTTCTTTTCAGTTCAACCTGTTCAACCTATAACGAAAATAAATTAATAAACCATTAGGACATGTAAATAAACCACTGGCATTTAAATAAACCACGAGGGCATTTAAATAAATCACTAGGACATTTAAATTAAACACTAGGACATTTAGATAAACCACTAGGACATTTAAATAAACCACTAGGACATTTAAATTAAAAACTAGGACATTTAGATAAACCACTAAGACATTTAAATAAATCACGAGAATATTTAAATAAACCTCTAGGACATTTAAATAAACCACTAGGACATTTAAATAAACCACTAGGACATTTAAATTAACCACTATTGGACATTTATCTAAGCCAGGTGTGACATTTAAATAACCACTATGGCATTTAAATAAACCACGAGGACATTTAAATAAACCACTAGGACATTTAAATAAACCACCAGAACATTTAAATAAACCTCTAGGACATTTAAATAAACTACTAGGCATTTAAATAACCACGAGGGCATTTAAATAAACCACGAGGACATTTAAAATAAACCACTAGGACATTTAAATAAACCACTAGGACATTTAAATAAACCACGAGGACATTTAAACAACCACGAGGATGACAAATAAACCACTAGACATTTAAATAAACCACTATGGCATTTAAATAAACCACGAGGACATTTAAATAAACCACCAGAACATTTAAATAAACCTCGGACATTTAAATAAACCACTAGGCATTTAAATAAACCACGAGGACATTTAAATAAACCACTGAGGACATTTAAATAAACCACGAGGACATTTAAATAAAACCACGAGGACATTTAAATAAACCACGAGGACATTGCCACAAATTAATCACCAGGACATTTAAATAAACCACTAGGACATTAATCTGAGCCTGGAGGAGTGCGTCTGGCCTCAGGACATTCATGACAACAATATCTCAATATGTACTCCTGACCTTGAGTCTCGGTCTAATGTCCAGACGTGACCCACTTCTGCACCCAAACAGCAGTCATAAGAACCTGTGGACTCATTAGTCAGTCTGATCCCTACTCCAACGGATTATCACTACTGCCGGGGATGTACACCATTACAGGCAATTGGTTATTGATTATAGGGTATTAGCCACCAACAGCATTATCCAGAGACTTTGAGATGGGGGAAATAAAAACAGGGATGATCTAAGCCACGCGCTTATTCAATGATGGTGTCTTGTTGGTTTCATTTTGATGTCAATTGCATTTTTTTTTTTTTATGTCTTGATACATTTATAATTCTTGAATAGCCTTCCTAAATAAACAAGAGAAATAAAGGAATTTTTTTGCATAGTAACCAAACATGATAAGGGGTCCCATTTAACGCGGGGGTGAGGAGGCGGCGGCGGAAATTAGGATCAATCACACTAGTCTGTCTCAAACCGTCCATACTATAAATTTTATGCAACCCCCCTCCCCTGCACCCTAGTGAACAAGTACATAAAAGTGTAACATATATCTTTAATCCAATCTGTCCAATGTTTCCTAGTGTACACTACACACGTTTTATTTTTAAATCTCGTGTAGTCATTTTTTAAGAATCAATATCCAACCGGGGCTCCCCCAGGCTAACCCGATTTTTTTTTGGAAAGGGTCTTTTTTTACTCCACAGGTTTTCGTAATTTACGAATACTAGTTTTTTATTGTTTTCATTGAGAACCACTGACGTAAGGTACAACCCGTCGTCAAACAGTATTAGTTTGTTTTAGCAAACAAAATTACACAAACTACCAGCAACAGACACGTGACCTTAACAAACATTCACCCCACACAAACACACTGACAAACTGAAATACATGAACAGTATTTCAGGTACAAAGTGTTTCAACATTTTGGTCTTTCTATTTATATCCTTCAATCTGTCATCTCCCCGCGCACTTTCACCAGCCAGTCCCTGACCTAAATTCTGAAATTTTTCAAGTCTGGAGTCTGGAATGATTGAATTTAAATCCTAGACCCACGTTCGATAACTCTACTGACACAAAAAAGAAATCTTTACCATTAAACATTTTTTTTCTCTCCCTTGGACTAAAAAAAAATCCTCGACGCCAACATCTGAATCTTTCACACGATTCGAATCACTGAGTCGTCACATTAGGGTAAATGTGGCGTTGAAACTAGACAAAAAAAATGAGTTATTCGTCCAATAAAAATCGAAAGTGGTCTCGATAAATAATAGAAAGAAAAACCTATTCTAACAGGTTCATTTTTTTTTCGATACTGCAGTAAATGAAATGTTTATTATAGAAGTTTAAAGTGGTCTGGGATTTCCCGATAATTACGCATATTTTCAGTCAAAAATTAATAACAGAAATGGGTCGCTTCCTAGGACAGAGACCGTTCTATTGATAGGCAAACTATCCCCACCTCCTCAACTTTGCCTCTCTCCCCACCCTTCCTTCGGTTGCGACATGCCCATATCCACTTCTTGCACGGATGGTCGCTGTAAAGCGCTCGACTGACGATCTGAGCATCACGGTCTGATTCCCGGTGAGGTCCAATCGATATTTTAGGTCATGGTGATAATGCCCGTTATATCTCCTGTGGTTCCCCCATGACCATTGCACTCTCGGCTCTGGTGGGGATGAAAGTAGGGCGGCTAAAAACAGCCTCGTTCCTGGTTTTTAGGATTTCATATCATCCTTAAACGGGATCTCTCTCACACACCTACTGCACTAGACCGTACAAATAAAATGATATGTGTTCGTAATAAGTAACTAGACATCTGGTCCGAATTATCCATACCTTGGGCCCTGACATTGATAAGACCGGCTCTGGTACGCACAAGACCAGTAGAGACCTATCCCCCAGGGATTCAACGCCAGACATGGACCACCCTGACGGGTCACAGTCTTTCTGCCACTTCCATCCCCACCCTCCCCCACAGTGCTGATTAGATCAGGCAGCAGACGTGGAGCGAATGCGGACGCAGTGGTTTTGCGCGCACTCAGTGAGATTACACCTGGGAGCACACAAATTAAACTATAAACACTTTGACCGAACTGAATATGCACCTGAGGGTATGAGGGTCAAGGCTTGTGGAAAGATACCGCAAGGAATGGATCGAGAAGGACCAAAATGATTGGATGAACCTTATTTGCACTTTGGTCCAATGGGATTAGACAGTGTGAACTCGCTACAGAATGTTGAGCAATGAAAGCTGAAGCTAATATTGTCGTTTACGAGTGTTGTTACCATTTCAAAAGAACACAAAAGTTGGATTGAAAGCTTTATCTGTTTAATTGTTTGGTTTGTCTGGTAGATTTTTTGTCTCTAATATTGGTTTACTTTTAAATCTGATATCTATCTATCTATCTATCTATCTATCTCTATCTATCTATCTATCTATCTATCTATCTGTCTATCTGTCCATCTAAATGTCTATCTGTGTTAATGTCTGTGTCGCTCTTAATGTCTGTCTGTATGTGTATCTGTCTTTTATCTGTCTGTCTGTCTACTATCTATGATCCATCCATCTGCGTATATGTTTTATCTATCTTCAAGTCTTCTGTCCCAAGTTTCCTCTATTTTAATGTTTCCGTTGTCCAACATCAGCCGTCTGTCTGTCTGCGACCTGACCCTATTACCACCCTGCTTACCCCACGTAAAGACCGTTGAAACTTGTGCATCAGTCGACTATCCTCGATCCACTGACACCCAGCCGTGAGACAGTGAACCGACATCTTTCATTTCCACTCAGCAGACCACTTGCACTTGCAGCCAACGCCTTCTTTCTAATACCGCAGCAAACGGCGCCAGAATGAAAACGACAATTCTGTGTATTAACGGGAGGCGGGAGACAGACAGTCATCATTTCTTTTAACTTTCAGTAATATTTTAAGAGTTTTAATCTAATTGACAGTTTTCGTATTTCTCAGGAATAACACATTTTAAGACTTTCCCGCCTTTTCTCTCCTATTTCGCTTTCATCATATTTTTTTTACCACGTCTGTCAAAATTTATAGCAGACGATTTAATATTTACTTGCTTTATGGCGGGAAAATTTACTCTAAATCACCGCCCTCGGCTTAAAAGGTAATTTTATACGTAAACAATAAATGGCGATGATTTGTCGTCTGCTAGACGTGTAAATAAACACTGTCATTTGTGTGACATTCAGTTGTGTCATCTGTAAGACATTTGCCGGTGACATTCTGTATGGAATCGATACAACTCCACCTTCGCCCGGTGAAAGAGGGATTTCCAAAGATGAGTCCAAATGGTGGTGACCTGATACCAGTGAATAAGATGCCTGAAGATTGGAGGTAACCAATAGAAACGACTGACCTACATAGAGTAAATCACAGTGCAGAGGGGATGATGAAACATATGAGAGAAAGAGAGAGAGATAGAGAGAGATATACATGTTTATATAGGACATACAAACACTCTTACAATGTGTAAATGTTTGTATATGTGTATATTACAAATATTTACAATATGTAAATGTTTGTATAGTGTATATTACAAACACTCTTACAATGTGTAAATGTTTGTATATGTGTATATTACAAAAACTCTTACAGGATGTAAATGTTTGTATAAGTATATTACAAACACTTACAATATGTAAATGCTTGTATAGTGTATATTACAAACACTATTACAATATATAAATGTTTGTGGGTGTATATAACAAACACTCTCAGAATCTGTCAATGTTTGTATCCAGAGGCGTGAATGGGTCTGAAATTATTGGCTGCCAGAAGTGTATCCTCCAAACTGCACGGGTGGGCACACGGATTGACGAGCGCCCTCTAAAATAGCGTTGTGCTGTAAAGTTGTGTTTTGCTGTGTTGTGTTGTGCTCAAAAGGTTCACATTTCGTTTCCAGTTGCGCAGAACTCAACCAATTCTTTTTTCCTCCCGCAAATTTAGAGGGGGAGGGAATCGGTTACCAACGTGTGACAGGGGGCCCCATTCTACTATGAGTGTTTGGATTGGGAGGGGGCTCTTAAAGTTTTACTTTTAAATAAAGGGGCACACTGTCATGTTAAGTCCGTCACTGGTTATATCCATGAACATATTTCAACCATCGAAGTATGTCTGCTTGTTGGAATGTGTTTATAAGTACGTATGTTTTAGTGCTTGCATGTATGTTTGTACGGGTATTTATCTTTATAGTATCCACGCATTTATCTAGCTATGTATTATCATTTTTGAATTAAATTATGAAACGTTTTTATGTTTCTAACTCTGTATTTGTAACTCTGTGTATTTGTAACTCTATATTTGTAGCTCTGTGTGTATTTGTAACTCTGTGTATTTGTAACTCTATATTTGTAGCTCTGTGTATTTGTAACTGTGTATTTGTAGCTCTGTGTATTTGTAACTCTGTGTATTTGTAACTCTATATTTGTAGCTCTGCGTATTTGTAACTCTGTGTATTTGTAACTCTGTGTATTTGTAATCTGTGTATTTGTAGCTCTGTGTATTTGTAGCTTGTGTATTTGTAGCTCTGTGTATTTGTAACTCTGTGTATTTGTAACTCTATATTTGTAGCTCTTGTATTTGTAACTGTGTATTTGTAACTCTCTGTATTTGTAACTCTGTGTTTTGTAACCTGTGTATTTGTAACTCTCTGTATTTGTAACTCTCTGTATTTGTAACTCTCTGTATTTGTAACTCTGTATTTGTAACTCTCTGTATTTGTAACTCTCTGTATTTGTAACTCTCTGTATTTTTAACTCTGTGTATTTGTAACTCTGTGTATTTGTAACTCTCTATATTTTTAACTCTGTGTATTTGTAACTCTCTATATTTGTAACTCTGTGTATTTGTAACTCTCTATATTTGTAACTCTGTGTATTTGTAACTCTCTGTATTTGTAACTTCTGTATTTGTAACTCTGTATTTGTAACTCTGTGTATTTGTATGTATAAATATGTTGAAGCTTGTTTCAATGTTTTAAAACGTGTATTTAAATCAATGTTTTAGAAGGCGAGTATTTTATCAAAACATTTTCAATATGAATGTATGTATGTGTGCGTATGTATGTATGTATGTGTGTGTGTATGTGTGTGTATGTATGTATGTATGTATGTATGTGTGTGTATGTATGTATGTGTGTGTATGTATGTATGTGGGCCTGTGTGTGTATCTGTGTGTGTGTGTACCATCGTGTACAATCTGTACATGTTTATATGTATGCACAAAAATGTTCCTATGTTACTACATATGAAGTTGACCAATATTTTCGTAACCATTATTAAATGAAAAATCCATGAATTCTCCATGGCATAATTGTACATAAAATAACTAATGTGTTAAAACCAAAAAATAAATAAACAAAACAACTAATTGTGTAATAAAATAACAAAAAACATTTCCCTGGGACCTGACATTTAATTAAATTAATAGGAATAGCGTAATTTTATCCGCAACTATTTTCAATTTTCTAGAATGAAGTAATTTGACCTTGAATGTCCAGTGCATTTGTAATGAGGGCACTTAGATTACTTCTTTGAGCCATTTTTTTAAAAATTACTTTTTTTCACCAAATTATGATAGATGGTTGAATTTAATATGGCTCTTTAAAGTATGTATACTACATATGAAGTGTGGCTGTTAAGGTATGCGTTACTACATATGAAGTGTGGCTGTTAGGTCTGTGTTACTACATATGAAGTGTGGCTGTTAAGGTATGTGTTACTTCATATGAAGTGTGGCTGTTAATGTATGTGTTACTACATATGAAGTGCGGCTGTTAAGGTATGTGTTACTACATATGAAGTGTGGCTGTTAAGGTATGTGTTACTTCATATGAAGTGTGGCTGTTAATGTATGTGTTACTACATATGAAGTGGCTGGTAGGTATGTGTTACTACATATGAAGTGTGGCTGTTAAGGTATGTGTTACTACATATGAAGTGTGGCTGTTAATGTATGTGTTACTACATATGCAGTGTGGCTTTTATAATGTGTTACTGCACATGAAGTGTGGCTATCGTGTTCTCTACTGTGACGAAATTGCATATTTTGAACTTGCACAATGCACATATCATGGTTACACTTAGTCATAAAATAAACTTAGTCCACTTAGTCATGGATAGATTCAGAAATACAAAAACATACAGATACATAATCTTCTAAGAACAACGTTCAAACTGCCATATAAACATTGCCATAGAAACATTGCCCATAGAAACATTGCCCATAGAAACATTTTATTGCCAATTTTTTTTGTTTGTTTCTGTTTGATAGTGAAACCGAGTTTTCAATTGTATATAGGTAGCGTTGCCATGCGACCGAAAAATGGCATCGTACACATACCCTGTTAATTAGGGGAGTGGCACTTTTCTACAAAAAACCAGAGCGTTCGTTTGATACAGATGTTATCAACTGATGCAGAAGAGAAGAAAGAATTTCAATAATATTGCAACATATTCGCCGAGAAAGTGGTGTTTGCATATTTGTTTAAACTGTGAATCCACCACATGGCTACCCTAGAGAGAGGCAGCAAATTTTCTTGAGAATGAAAAAAAAAGAATTACACGACGCTCCCATTAGTTCTTGCATCTTTTGGTGAACTTAAGGGACAGGGGCGAGGGAGAAAAGGGTTATTTGCCAGGATTGTTCCCCGCCCCTCCCCTGGCTGTTTACTTCAATGATTGTTTTTTTTAATCCATTCACTGGGCCCAAATATTCAATCAGATGATTGATTTTTGAGATTTAAACATAGATTGGGTTCCTTTCTGGGCCGCTAGATTATAAAATCTTGTGTGGATAGGAATTTGAAGTTCTCTTGGAGAGAGAAAGAATGAGTGATTTAGAGAGGAAAATGGGGAAGGTTTTTGAGAGGTAGTTCTTGTGCGCCTGTCCAGAAAGTTCCAGGATTTAATCACGTGTATGTTCTTCCTGAGTTAACCTTGACCCTTTTTGTAAAAATAGCTATAGTCTTTCTTGCGGTGTTTTGCAGGAATGCTTGACTGATACATTTGTCGCTGTGTCATTCATCAGCCGTTTGTCATAAGTGGCCCAATAAATCATACATTTACTTACCTGTCATACGTGGCCCAATAAGTCATACATTAACTAATCTCACATAAGTGGCCCAATAAGTCATACATTAACTAATCTGTCATAAGTGGCCCAATAAGTCATACATTAACTTACATATCACAGTGGCCCAATAAGTCATACATTAACTTACCTGTCATAAGTGGCCCAATAAGTCATACATTAACTATTCGGTCAAACAACTGATGTTTACAGTGACTGTGTGTTTCAGTAATGTATACACACATTAACGTTCAATCACTCTACTCTAACTTTAGGATTCAATAGGATTTGGAAGTTAAAGTTTTCTGACATGAGTTGATCGCCAGTCTAGGAAAACAACAACAACAACAAACTGATTGACTTAGATGAAAATAAAATTTCATTGCTATAACTCGAGATTTTAATATTGTTTCATTGTATAATCCTTAAATCAATCAATAAGTCGATAGGCCAATAAAAATCCAACGGATCAATCAATCCTCAGGCCTATTCATCAGATGATCGATAGATCAATATGTGATAGGTAATTTTTTTTTCAATCGACCCGTACGGCTTCGATCTTTGAGTCAATCAACTGTCCATCTATCGGTAGATCGAATGGTTCAAAGGTCCTCACATTTGTAATGCCCACTGTCACAAAACTGATAGCTACAAGGTTCTCACGATGTAATTACCTATGTAAATTTAAAATATCAGAGTCTTACATACAAACATCTACAAACACACACACACACACACATAACACACACACTCACACACTCTCTCTCTCTCTCTCTCTCTCTCTCTATCACACACACACGCACAATGAGGAAAAGTTACAAATGTCCAGTAACAGGCTCGGCGTTTTGGGAATTCTGGTGTCGAGATGAAAGAACTTAGTTGAACTACAGACAAGAATGTGTTGTATATAGCAGTATGAATCTGGTACAATATTTCAAGGTACACTATTTCAAGGTACAATATTTCTAGTAACAATATCTTAAGGTACACTATTTATAGTAACAATATTTCAAGGTACAATATTTCTAGTAACAATATTTCAAGGTACAATATTTCTAGTAACAATATTTCAAGGTACAATATTTCTAGTAACAATATTTCAAGGTACAATATTTCTAGTAACAATATTTCAAGGTACAATATTTCTAGTAACAATATTTCAAGGTACAATATTTCTAGTAACAATATTTCAAGGTACACAATTCTATTACATAATACAATTTAAATGATATCGTCTTAGCAATTGAACGGGCTGATGGGTGTTGCGTTGTGCAGGCCGTAACAAACAGTCTAATAAGCGATACTTGGCCCGCGGGCGTAGTTTCCCCATGCCTTAGTGTAATCCCACATATGAATTATTGTCTTTGAAATTAGAATTCACTTTGATGTCCCTTCAAATTTCATTTGGCTGTTGAAATGTAAATTGAAATAAAAATATCTCCATTGATTGTCCCTTGAATTTCACTCACTCCTTCTATCAGTCAGACCTGCAGCCATACGTACATGTGCTATTATCACAGCCCAACAGACAGTGCAGTATTTACGTCTAAGCTACACAAGCTATAGCTAAGGACAGTTGTCGTATATACTTAAATATTAGGCACTGACATATAATATTTTGATTTTTTTAAAAAAGGGCCCCTATACATAAAAAAGCTGAGGGCCTTATCAAGTCTAAATCCGGCCCTGCTGATAGATTTGAGTTATAGAGTTTTCCTATTTCTGTAACTGGAAGTTCTTCGTGATACAGTGACATCTCAGGAGACAGATAACAGTAAGTGATAGTAATAGATAACATGAAACGAAACGATGTGGTGTTTTTCTCATCGATTTTTTTCCCGCCTTTCGACAAATCGTTACATACTTCTGCTATTGGAAGAACATCATTTCGTCCAGACGAACACCACTACAGCTTCCTTTATTTACTTTCATTTTCATACATTTGAATTGAGATTTTTTATACCCCCCATCAACTCCCCGACGACTAGATATTAAATATGAGCAACCATTTCAACCAGTTTTGTTATTAATTTATTTTTTTATGGGGAAGACTATTTTTTTGTTCAATGAAACTATTATGAAATATAGAGTTTATTCATTATCCTCACATCGTACACAATCATTCATTGCTGACGTTGTTTCTCTCAGTTAGAGTTATCATTCCTTGATTTTTTGCCCCCCTTCTTTATTTGCGTCATCACTTCTTTCTTACATTATTGATTTAATCTTGCGTCATCACTTCCTACTTACTTTTTTCCACCCTTTAGCGAAACCATTTAAAGCATGTTTATTTTGCTAGTAATTTTGAATATTTCTATTGCACATTTTTTTTAAACCGTTTACCTTTATGCATTTAGATCGTAATGTCCTCTGGTATGTATCAGTAAAAGTAAAGTGGGTCTCAAAAATAAAGGTTATAGTTAGACTAATGACACCAGTGTCGTAAAAAAACAATCCGGTTTTAAAAGGGGCTCGCGAATAGTAAGAAACTGGTTTAGTATAATCAACTTTCGTTTTGACTGATATATATGTGTGTGTGTGTCTATACTTTGTTAAATACGTATCAATAATTCAAAACTAAACAACGAAAAACAGGAGTGCTGGGAGGAGGAGGGGGCAAACACTTTCAGGGACCCCAAACCTTTATTTACAAATGTACTTTACTGTTGCAAGATTGTGTGTGGGGCAAGAGTTCACAGCGCCCCCCTCCTGGGTCGCAATAGTTTATCACCTCCTCTCATGACACGGAACTCTTGAGCCCTTGTTTATTGATGACGTCACGTTGCGCCCTGTCGTGTCGAGACTTTTTCGTTTTTTTCAGTCTCGTACATCCACCACTCGTGATCTATCCTTGTGTTTCGATTGGTCCAGAAAAGTGGATCTCCACATGAAGTCTTTTGTTTGTACAAACACGATCCAAGACCGTGACGCGATCATGATCAACGACCCGAAACTTTTGTTTTTGGCTGAAATTACTTCCCTTAGTCTACAAATATGTAAGGAGACAAGGATTAAAAAAAAAAAAGATACGAGTAAAAAAAAATCGGTTTATCGATAGAAAGAGTTACATTTATCAAGTGGAGACACACTATTTTTCTCTCAAAGTTATTTCCTTGATTACTTGCAGACACACTATTTTTCTCAGAGTTATCATTCCTTGATTACTTGCCCCTCTTTCAGTGAATTGCGTGAAGAAATCGGCCTGAGCTCAATGTAAGGATCTGTCATTATGTTTGTTGACATGTAATATGTTGTAGGTCCATAACAGTGGTGGGGAGCCTTTTTCGGACAGCGTGCACAAATTTTAACCGAAAATTCACTTCCTTATAGCAAAGTACCAACACTCCAATTAAAATGAAAATAAGTGATTTTTTGGGGTAATATTTTAGAAGTGCTAACAAGGTGCTAAATGTCATGATGAAGGCACCACAGTGGCTTGATATATGTGTGTAAGGGGAGTGTGTATGTGAAGGGCTGCTAATATTGGGCCCCCTGTTAAACTGCCAACCGGCGCCCCTCTGATCACACCCACCATTATGTACTGGCCAATTCTCTAACCTTTCACCGCCATCTTTATGTCTAAAATACGTTTCTGAGTGAGGGAAAGAATGGGGGGGGAATAATAGATGGGGACATGGTGCCCCTACTCATTGGCGGATCCAGGGGGCCCGACCCGCATCACCCTCTGGCTCCGACCCCCTAATGTCTAGACCCTTTTTTCTCTGCTGCTGATCGAAATATAACGTTTTTACAAAGCCATGCCCCCCCCATTCAATTTTATGGATCCGCCCCTGCCTTACTGATGGACTTCCTCCCCTCTCATAGTAACGCCACTCGTTGAACAACAGATCTCGTTGCAGACGAATCTTTGACAAATGTCGCCTCCTCCCTCCCAGTTGACCTATTTAGTTGATTAAAATATGACATTGTACCAGACTAACACGTATTTCATTTTGAAGTCTAGAGCAGCTGCTAATCTACAAGCAGCGGTTCCCAATGGTATAAAAAAGTAAAGTAAAGTTCCCTTAGCCCTAACGGACCATCGGGGCAGATGAAGTGTAGAATTCATCTGTTTCTATAACCTCGGCATATGAAGGGATTGTGTGGTTAGCACAACGCCCAGCCGCCTTTACTTCCCCATTTAAGTCAGGTACCCATTTAAAGCCGGGTGGATTTGTGGGACGACTTTGCATCAAATTTCACCTGAAAAATTCCATGGGCCTCACCGAGGATCGTACCCAGGACTCTCAGGTCGACAGTCGAGTATCTACACCACTCGGCCATCCGTCCCACAATGTACGTGTAGCGGGGTATAACGATGAGAACACTGAGATGCATTATAAAAAAGATATAGGGATGGATTCTAAGTCCGGAAATGTGTGTCAAATTAAAAGACGCACTGTGGCCCACGATTTAAAAAGTTTGCCCACCACTGGGCTCTGGACAATCCGTCTTCCGACGCAGGGGCGCCCTGTTTTTACCAGCAGTGTCTTAGAATTGGCTCATGCCCTCGGGGAGGGTTGTAATCCCGCTATTTCCGTGACCATCTAGGTACTCCTACGTGAGATTCCAACAGCTTTACTAACAGCCTGGTGTGTTATCGGACTAGCAGCCTGGTGTATTATTGGACTAACAGCCTGGTGTGTTATCGGACTAAAACCTGGTGTGTTATTGGACTAACAGCCTGGTGTGTTATTGGACTAACAGTTGTATATGAGACAGTAAAAAGTTCAGGTTAAAAAACTTGACAACAGAACTGTGTGCGGTGACGTAGGATCAGTAAAGTTTGTCCATTGGATAACATTTGGAATGACCTTTCGCAGGGCCACAACATTGTGTAGCGACCTTCCTGAGGAGGGGGTAGGGGTCAACTAGGACAACCGCCTTAGGCCCAGCACCTAAGGGGGCCCCGCGATTAGGTGCAATGTGATGCCAAATATAGCCAATACTTATGGGTGTCATCCACGCATATGATACTCGGCTGTTCTGCAGTGGTCAGACAGGATGGACAGATGTGATATGCAGGTCCCGTTATCCAGAGCCCTTTAGTTGACTTCAGAGCGGCTGACGTTAGATCATTTGTTTTTGTTTTGTCTATTTTTACGTTTTTGTTAAATGTATTACATGGGCGGCTCTTCATAATGGGGCTTTCATTGACCGCCATACATGGCCGCCCCCCCTGGTGTGATAATGTAACCAATTATAGAAAGTATATCACCGAGTATGTTCGAAATCCACTCACTGGGAGACCACCGAGTTCATTTCATTTTAATAACGCCAGAAGCTTTTATATTGGCCGATTTTATCGTGTCGCCCTGTCGAAATTTCTTCATTTGGGAATACTCTGAATCGTCAAAACTACTCTCATTTGTCAATAGACATTTCAAGATGTAGACATTTGAAAACCTTTTATCGCGTGTCGTTAATTAATAAAAAAACAAGCAATTAAGCCTGTTCCATTCTGGACACAGGACGTGTTACATTTTCGTGTTATGTAACAGTACGTTTGTTAGCTTTCAGTAAATATTTGTAAATTTTGGAAATGTTTATAAATTCAATTGTGCAATGCATATATCTGTAAAAAAAATTATAAAGACGTTTCTTTATATTTGAAAAAAAATTATTGTCTCTTAAATCTAACTACAAGTGGTTTGTGGTTACTGAAATAGGACTCATAATTGAAAACATTCGAAATTATAGTCATTTAATCGTCCGAAACTCCGTCAATTGTTGCATAGCTCTGATACTTTCAATTAAACTCAGAACACAAGCTTACTATTTCATTTGATGAGTTTCTTAATAAACTTGGTGAAACTACGTGCTGCAGTATTTCGCACCAAATGAACGGGTTATTGAACGTACAAGGTGTATATATAATATATAAGCCCCTTAGGAGCCCTGAAGCCCGGCCCTCAGAGGTCCTATCGCGAAATGAACTTTTGATGTACACATGGCAGGCCAAGACCTACAAAATGATATATACATCATGGGTCTAGGACTTATAGTTGCTGAGATATAGCGTTCCTTTATTAATATAGCTTATATAGTAAAAACGGTACTAAGGCCCTTTTACGGCCCTGAGAGGTCAGATTGCGAAATGGAAAAAGTCATTTCTTGGCAGGCCAAGACCTACAAAATGATATATACATCATGGGTCTAGGACTTATGGTTGTTGAGATCTAGGGTGATGACGGACAGACAGACAGACAAAATGGGAACAATAGAGCATTTTTTTTCGAAAATGCTCTAAGAATAAAACAAACATTTCATACTTAATCTGGGTAGCGCGTCACAACATATTATAAAATGGGGTCGTTACTCAAAAGAACTTGAAAACCACTGATCTAGAGAGAGAGAGGAACAAAAAAAAACTGTAACGAAACATTGTTATACTTTGTATTGTTATACTTTGTATTGTTATACTTTGTATTGTTATTTTGTATTGTTATACTTGTATTGTTATACTTTTGTATTGCATTTCAGAATAAATAAATAAATAAAGTTTTATTTAAACCCCATATAAACACACGCACTAACACACGCACTAACACTCGCACTAACACACGCACTAACACACGCACTAACACACGCACTAACACACGCACTAACACAGACAAAGTATTAGGAGGGTTGGGGGCCCAAAACTTCTGGCAATCGATTAGTAAGGCAATGTCGTTGTAAGAATGTAACTTTGTTCATGTCAAATAGTTCAATGTACTTTGTTCATGTCAAATAGTTCAATGTAACTTTGTTCATGTCAAATAGTTCAATGTAACTTTGTTCATGTCAAATAGTTCAATGTAACTTTGTTCATGTCAAATAGTTCAATTTTTTTTTACATACTTTATCATTTCCATTTCTTTGTTGTATTCAATTTACCTGTATTTATTTACCTGTATTTATTCACCTGTATTTATTTACCTGTATTTATTTACCTGTATTTATTCATCTGTATTTATTTACCTGTATTTATTTACCTGTATTTATTTACCTGTATTCACCTGTATTTATTTACCTGTATTTATTCACCTGTATTTATTTACCTGTATTTATGTACCTGTATTTATTTACCTGTATTTATTTACCTTTATTTACCTGTATTTATTTACCTGTATTTATTTACCTGTATTTATTCACCTGTATTTATTTACCTGTATTTACCGGTATTTATTTACCTGTATTTATTTACCTGTATTTTGGTAACTCAGCGAACTGGGCAACAACATAATCACACAGTTCAAATTTTGTTTTCCCGCCTTTGAAATAAATATATAAATAGATAAAAATAAAAAGTTGGACTGATGGAGCAATTTAAAATTCATATTTTTTTTTGTTCTGTGTCTTTTTTACGTTTGAACTTATCGACAGGGGCTATAACTGCTTGTCATATGACAGGCTATAACTGCTTTTCTTCATCTCTGACTTTTTGTTTTGAAATTACTCATTTAATTATTGATTTTTCGTTTGCAAGCAGTTATTGCTGACTATCAATTAAAATATCACATAGCCTCAAAACAAGGTTATCATTCCTATAACAGAAACATTTTTTTTCATATTCGATTCGAATTAAAATAAGACTTCAGTCTTAAATGGTTATCATAAATCCAGTTTTTCTATGTCATTTTCTTTATACTATTTTCTATGTCATGTTCTATGTCATTTTATATGCCATTTATATAAGTTTTTAATCAATATATTATGTTCTTAAAATTCATATTCTTAAATTATCATTTTAAAATATCATGTCCTTAAAATATATTATTGAAATATCATATTCTAAATATATCATATTTTTTTAATATCATGTTCTTAAAATATATTCATAAATTGTCATACTCTTAAAATGTCATACTCTTAAAATATCATGCTCATAAAATAATATCATACTCATAAAATATTATACACATAAAAGATTAAGCACATAAAATATCACAATCATAAAATATCATACTCATAAAAATATCATTTCATTTTTTTTCCAAACACACAGGTTCTTACTCGATGAAATCCAGGGCTTCGGCGACTCCCCTAGTTCACTGGCCTCCTTGGAGCCCCCTCGCAGATGACCACCGGGAACATGTCGCGTCACGACGGCCCGGTCATCGACGGAACGTGACGTCATTCGACCGGGAGTACCTGCACTGGTCATTCATCATCATCGAGGTGGCCGCCATTGTGGTCATCGTCATTGGACATCTCCATGCTGATGATGTTCTTCACCCGCAAGCTCCTCGGACAGTCCACCAACATCCTGGTCTTTTCCGTGGGCATCGGGGATCTGGTCACCGGTCTGCTCGCCTTGCCACTGGCCATGATGCAGAAGGTAAACGACATGTAGTTTTGGTTGGATTGGTTGAAGAGTTTGGCAAAATGTTATCGAGTGTTTTGTGAGTGTCAGTGTGTGTGTGTGTGTGTGTGTGTGTGTGTGTGTGTTTGTTGCATGTTGTCCAATGAAAATGGTTTTGGGCGAATCTCTTTCTTAATCCATCGATGATGTTTAATCAAGACCATTTCTGTTTGTATCTCCTTTAAATTTTATCACCAATGTAGACATGCCTTCACAATACTCTTAACATTCAACACACACTTGCCATACCATAATTTGGATAATTTTGACATCATTATATGTGGGGGATTGCACGATTTTTAAAAATCGGAAATATCGAAAAAGTTTGGCATATCGCCATCGGAATTAGATAATTTGTGCCCAAGTTTCTCGAACGGTTGTTCCATGGGCTCCGTTCTAAATGTTTAAATCGTCTCATCAATTAGAATGACCTCATCCCATTACGATATCGAACAGCACTAAGAATACAATGATCCAAACTTGGTTTTGACCTCCAAACTCTGAGGTCAACATTCCCTCTGAACTGCTTCACGGTCGAACGATTATCACACGATTCAACGGTGGACCTCTTTCTCCTTAACTGATTCCTAGACACGTGCCAAATGTCACGTGTCACTACAGTTTTTTTAGTTTTTTAAACAAGGGGCGTCACTCCTCATTAAAAAAGTGGACCTCTTGATGTTTGTTTTGTTTCGGTAAGTGGACACAACTTCCGCATAACTCGTGGTGAGGATTGGAGGCCACGCCCACCTTCTGTGACGTTCTTGACGTTTCCATTCAATTATTTACAATCTTTATGACAGCGGCGTCTATCCGACGTTCTGGGCATTTCCTGCACAAACATTTATTAATTGGTTTGATTCACACACGAAACTCAGTTTTAGTTTGTAGCAAACTGACGGCACACAGACCTAAAGTAGATTTGTCCAGCAGACACACACACACACACATAGACACACACACACTTATAGACACACACACACACACATACGAACTAGATCTGTTCCTATTATTTTAGGGACCCCTAGTTAAAGGTACATTTTGGGGGCCCTAAACACAAGTACATTGGAGGGTGGGGCTTATATAAAGGTACATTTTTCGGGCACAGATACATTAGGGGGCTTCGATAAAGTTACATTTGGGGGTCCTCGGCACAGGTACAAAAAGGGACCCGGGTCCATTCAGTTATTGAAAAAAAAAACATCTTTTTTTTTTATTCAGGATCTCTCTCTCCTCTCCCTCCCTAACCATTCCTTTTCTTCTTTTTTTTCTCCAAATAAATAAAAAATTCAGACTAACGTCTTTCACTTGAATAAATCCCCTTGAGCATTAAAAGACAAACCGTTCTCATTAATTCGTGGAACAAAAGTCATTTGAACGTAGAATAAGATTATCTGTCTTCTGGGGATCTTTGAAGAACAGGTGGGGGGGGGAAATATTTCCAACTTTATTGAACCCACTTAATAAAAATAACGGAGCAATACACCATAGTAATAGTACAGCCATAGGGAACAATACACCAAAGTACAGCGATAGGGAAAAATACATTACAGTACAGCGATAGGGAACAATACATTACAGTACGGCGATAGGAAACAATACACCACAGTACAGCGATAGCCGGAGTTGTCCGCTAAATAAATAATTGCTGCGATTTACAGAATGGCGAACGTAATTCGTTACCGAAAAAATTACCTCTGACCTCTCACCGGGAAACGATAAGACCGTCTGTATACATTTTAGATTTATGTTTATTTCAGATTTATGTTTATTTCAGATTTATGTCTATTTCAGATTATGTTTATTTCTGTATATGTTTGCTGTCAATGGCTTTTGAAATCCACAACTAACCCAGTTTATGTTTCTGTCAGTACAGCGCTGCAGATTCTGATGGAACCATCCGACTTCCTGTGCAAAGGCTACTTTTACTTCGCCAATGTGTCCAAGACGGCTGTGGGCTACACCATACTTTCTGGCCATGGAGAGAATACTGGCCGTACTAATGCATTCATTTAGGATCTTACCGCCTGGCAGGTTAGGCTGACCTACTTTTGTGTTTGTGTATGTGTGTGTGTGTGTCCGTGGTTTGGGTGGTGTATTTTAGCGAACAGGCTCTGGTGGCGTCATTATAGGGATGAGGCCCCGACAGGGACACGTTGCCGCGGGGTGGGGGGAGGCGCGAATAATTATTTGCGGCGCCTCTGTGATTTGGTTGTAGTTGTTTTGTTTTAGAACCCCCCCGACTGGCCCCGACAGAACCCACCTTAATGAATTTACAGAGCCTCCGTTGTTGTTGTTTATTAGTTATTTGTTTATGAGTATCATTTTGGTTTGTCCTTGTGAGAATCGGTTTGACAGGGCCGGTTTGATCTTCCCTCACGCTTTACTCTCTGAACTGCGGTCAGTAAATCTTGGGCCCAGAATAACTGCGGTATTCCGTTTTAACCACTACGTCATCTTGAGACATGTAATGGAAATCGACGGCAGCTCCCCGTTTCCCCCCCCCCGCCTCCCCGCCTCCTTTACAAACAATAGTATCGAGAGACGAGTCGTGTAAGGACGATACGATACCAATACATCCACAAACAAATACTTGGATCAGTTTTTTTTTATTTTTTCACAGTTGACTTAGATTTTTGTAACATTATTTGTTTTGCATTTTTTTGTCCTCGTTTTGTTGTTATCTTTAGTTCCCCTTCTGTAAATACCAACAGTCGATAACATTCTGACGCGATCGAAACTCGATTCTGGCTCGTATTTTTTTCCGGAAGTCAAGTTGGGAACATGAGGATGGCGGGAGGAGAGGAAGGGGGTGGCCCAGTATGCTGGGTAGGGAGGTGTGGGGACGGGGAGGAATGGCAGGTTGATGTGATAATCGAAGACCTGCTCCTGGTCGTAGCAACGCCATCGACAGCAGTACAACAACAGCAATATAACAACAGCAGTACAACAAAAGCAGTTGGACAATGGCAGTACAACAACAGCAGCACAACAACAGCAGTACAACAACAGCAGTAGGACAACGTGTTCTACCGAGTCTTTATACATAATGTTGTGATCGAATTAGAGTCGCACGGCCGAATTGAGGGAGGGGGTAAGGAGTTGGCAGTACTGTGGGAGGTCAAAGTTCATCTTGCCGATACTCATGTCAAGGTTTCGGTTCAAATCGGGCCCAACGTAAAAAAAATCGATTTTTGTTTTATTTTCATCTTGTGGATTATTTTTTTCAAGTGTGCATGTGAAAAAGTTGGAATACAAGTAAAAAGAAATGAACCGCGAAATATCGAATCAACTAAAATGTAGTGGACTGGAATGTAAGACATGACAAGTGTGTGGGGGGAGGGCTGAGCGTCGTATTCAGCACGTGCTGCCTGTGGTAGTGATTTGATACTAGTGGCCAGTGGTGATTTTAATTCTGTCTGCCTGTCCGTCTGTCTGTCTGCCTGTCCGTCATGAGCCAATGCTCCATAAGTTCAGTAAAGCAATCGTCTGTCACACAGTTTAATTTTGAGTTCATGAATGATGTCGCAATAAGAATTCATGAAACATGTTGGATTGATTTGTGAGTTCTGCAAACCTTCTTGACTGGCAGTTCTTGAAAAGTATCGATTACTCAATATAGTCTTAGTCCATAATTTTTTTGAATACCATTGTGGAATTGTACTCTTCTCTAATACCTCCGTGAAACAGGGCTAACAAACGATAACAACAGAGCGACCAGACAATCACCGTACAACCATCAAACACACATCACTCAATTACTTTACAGCCATCTTACAATCATCAAACAATTATCATACAACCACCACACAGCCATGAAAAAGCTCCAGTAACAATCATCACACAGCCCTCAAACAACCACCATACAACCATCACACATCCATCAATCAAGCTCAATGATATGTAGGTCTATGGACTGCGGCTCTGGGAGAACGCAGCCTCTAATGATGATGCAGAGTCTATGGATCATGTAGCTCTGAGGATCATGAAGCATTGGCATCATGAGGCCTAAGGATCATGTAGGGCTAAGGATCTATGTAGCTCTGGGGGATCAGGTCTGGTAGTCAGTGTAGGTCTAAGGATCATGTAGTTCTAAGGATCATGTAGGGGCTAAGGATCATGTAGCTCTGAGGATCGTAATTTAATGATGATGTAGGTCTAAGGATCATGGTGGGTTCAAGGATCATGTAAAGGCTAATGATGATGTTAGGTATAATGGATCATATAGGTCTAAGGATCATGTAGGGCCAAGGATCATGTAGGTCTAAGCGGGATCATGTATAGGGGCCAAGGATCATGTAGCTCTGAGGATCATGTAAGGCTCAAGGACTGGTGTAGGTCTAAGGATCATGAGTTCTTCAAGGATCATGTAGGGCTAAGGGATCATGTAGCTCTGAGGATCGTGGCTCTAATGATGACGTGGTCTCGAGGATCGTGTAGCTCTAATGATGACGTAGGTTCAAAGACTTGGTGAGGGGTCTGGGATCATGTAGCTCTAATGATGAATAGGCCTGGAGGGATCATGTAGTTTGAGGATTGCGTAGAGCTGGTGAGACTGTGTAGTCTAATGATGATGTAGGGCTATGTGATCATGAAGCTCTGAGGATCATGTAGAGCTAAGGATCATGTAGCTCAAATAAGACACACCAATGATGATGTAGGTTCAAGGATCATGAAGCTCTAATGATGATGTAGGCCCAAGGACTTATGTAGCTCTAATGATGATGTAGGTCTAAGGATCATGTAGCTCTAATGATGATGCAGGCTCCATGAATTCATATGTAGCTCTAATGATGATGTAGGTCTAAGGATCATGTAGCTCTGAGGATCATGTAGAGCCATAAGGATCATAAGTAGGTCTAATGGATGATGTAGCTCTAATGATGATGTAGGTAATCTTAAGGATCATGTAGATCTAATGATGATGTAGGTCTAAGGATCATGTAGCTCTAATGATGATAGGTCTAATGATGATGTAGGTCTAATGACGATGTGGGTCTAATGATGATGTAGTTCTAATGATGATGTAGGTCTAAGGATCATGTAGGTCTAATGATGATGATGTAGGGCCCAAGGATCTTGTGCTCTAATGATGATGTAGATGTAATGATGATGTAGGTATAAGGATCATGTAACTCTAATGATGATGTAGGTGCAAGGGTCATGTGGCTCTAATGATGATGTAGGTCTAATGATGATGTAAGATCTGGCGTTGATGTAGTTACTATTAATGATGATGTAGGTCTAATGATGATGTAGGTCTAAGGATCAGTAGGTCTAATGATGATGTAGGTCTAGGGATCATGTAGCTCTATTGATGATGTAGGTCTAATGATGATGTAGATTATAAGGATCATGTAGCTCTAATGATGATAAAGGTCTAATGATGATCTAGGTCTAAGGATCATGTAGCTCTAATGATGATGTAGGTCTAATGATGATGTAGAGTATAAGGATCATAAGGCTCTAAACTAGTGATGTAGGTCTAATGATGATCTAGAATTACAGGATCATGTAGCTCAGAGGATCATGTAGAGCTAAAGGATCATGTAGATCTAATGATGATGTAGCTCTAATGATGATGTAGGTCTAAGGATCATGTAGCTCTAGTATTGATGTAGGTCTAAGGATCATGTAGCTCTAATGATGATGTAGAGTCTAAGGATCATGTAGCTCTAATGATGATGCAGGTCTAAGGATCATGTAGCTCTAATGATGATGTAGGTCTAAGGATCATGTAGCTCTGAGGATCATGTAGAAACTTAGGATCATGTAGGTCTAAAAATGATGTAGCTCTAATGATGATGTAGGTCTAAGGATCATGTGGCTCTAATGATTGATATAGGTCTAAGGATCATTGTAGCTCTGTGATGATGTAGGTCTAATGATGATGTAGGTCTAATGATGATGGTGGGTCTAATGATGTGATGTAGGTCTAATGATGATGTAGGTCTAAGGATCATGTAGGTCTAATAATGATGATGTAAGTCTAAGGATAGTGTAAGCTCTAAGATGATGTAGGTCTAATGATGATCTAGGTCTAAGGATCATATAGCTCTAATGATGATGTAGGTCTAATGATGATGTAGGTCTAACTAATGATGATGTAGGTCTAAGGATCATGTAGAGCTAAGGATCAAGGGTAGGGTCTGAGGATCATGTAGAGCTGTATGGACACTATGGTCTAATGATGATGTAGCTCTAATGATGATGTAGGTCTAAGGATTATGTAGCTCTAATGATGATGTAGAGTCTAAGGATCATGTAGCTCTAATGATGATGTAGGTCTAATGATGATGGTGGGTCTAAGGATCAAAGTGTAGGTCTAAGGATCATGTGGGTCTAATGATGATGTAGGTCTAATGATGATGTAGGTCTAAGGATCATGTCGCTTAATGGAGACTCACCAAACCCGATGCGTGTCTATTTTCTTTATTACACGTGTTCTTTCACCTCATTAAGGAAGGTGTGGCTTGCCCCACAGGCGACCCAGCAAGGTGAGGCATTTAGTATTTTCGGCACGGGCTGAGGCGGGAGCTGTCGGAACTCCACCGCCCACTTGCAATAGCTGTGCCCTGTTTGAACATTACTTATATCAGATAATATATTTTAGGGCGCTCATACGCACTGGCGGGAAAAAGACCCAGAATTTCTCTAGATGGCCCTGAGTTGCAGGCCTTGCTTCTCCTCCTGATTTTGTCCTTTCATTCATCAATTCTATTATTTCCCGAGCTGAAATTATTCGCTGGGTCACTAATAAATCAGTATTGTATTAAAACTTAAGTCAGACTTACAGTAAGCCAATAAAAAATGAAAAAAAAAGCATTTACAAAACATAATATTTTATTAAAAAAACAAAACAAACAAAAACAATTTACAAAATTTTTTTTTTAAATCTAACCAGACACTAGGAAAAAAAACGTCGCATACATCAACCAATGCTGACAACAACTCCATTCAAATAGGCAATAAAGCTGCCTATATGTTTCAGTTTAAAGCTGCCTTTATGTTTCAGCTTATGAACTTATAATTAAACGCTGGCAAAAAGAATACATAAAAGCCACAGTTAAGACATGGGATTTTTATCTTGTGATGAACCGTACCTCAGTAAAGAAGATGAAGTTAACTTTTTTTGAAAGCTGGGAAATCTTTAAATTTTTAGAATCGCAATTTAAAAAAAAATATTTAATACACGTCATTGATAACAAAACACATTTTTTTTCTAAACTTTTGTTTACTGCACTATTTTCTGTGTTTTTTTATGACACAAATAGACCCAGAAGTTCACAAGGCCCTTTTTAAAGGCTAAGAACAATATGATATTCATCCCTTAAATTATTGCCCATTTATGATGTTGTAATGTCGTAGAAAACAATATGATACGCATCCCTTATATTATTGCCTATTTATGATAGTAAAATGAAGGATGGGTGAACGAGTGGTGTATCTCCTCGGTGAGAACCATCGGAATTTTTCCAGGTCCTGGTGAAAGTTGGTTAAAAGTCCATCAAGTCAACACAGCAGTAAATGGGTACCTGACTTTAATAGGGGGAGTAAAGTCGCCATGGGCGTTGGGCTCTAATCACTCAATCAATGAATGCGCCTTGGTTACAGAAACAGATAAATTCTAGACTTCACCCGTCTCGGTAAATCTTTTGGGCTAAAGGGAAACTTTACTATGATAGTAAAATAATTATTTGGCATAAATCTACGGATGTAATGGCCTTGTCGTCAATAGCAACCAATGATAATGATAGCACTCATTCTATTTGCATAATAAAATATAAAGTTGTATTTGATTCATGGTTTTCATGACTGTCGTCATCCATAGAAAGTTACCCCCACCCCCAGGTGTTGTTGAGCACACGTTCGCAGAGATGAATTCTTCAATAGCTGGTCATTTTATTTGATTGTTGTCAAAGCTGTTCTTGTGGGAAAAGAAAATTTGGTGACTGCGCATGGCCACCACTTCCTAAGAGCCTCAGGCCAGTACACTTTTCTTTTTAAATCTGATGCTATGGAAGCCCCGGTTTTTCTTATAGGGCCCATCAAAGCCTCAAAAACTCTTAACCTAGAGCCCCACAAAGCCTAAAAAAAACGGCTCTGCCTGTATGGATGACAAAATATCTTTTAATTGTATGCTCAGCCTTTAAATTAGTTATAAGACAATTCTAAATCGTGAACTGTTTTCATTCATCCCACAACAGAGCAGATATTGCAATTGGTGCAACACAGTGGGGGGAAAGAAGTAACTTGTGCCCGTATTGTTGGATTTAGCATCTGGAGCACTCTTGGTGCTGAAAGATTGAAGGTTGGTGTTTATACTGGATTTCGTCTCTGAAACAGTCTCAGTGTGCGAATCACACTTCCTGTGCTGTTTCCACGAAAGTTGCACGTCTCATCTATCTTCGGCATCGACGGGACATCACTCTGGAATGGAGGGAAATGGGATTACATTTATTGGTGAAATAGCAAGAGTAATATCAATAGTGCAGAATCAGTCACAAGTTTTCATTATTGCACACTTTAAGGTAAAAACAACAAAAACTACAGCGTCAGACACAGCTATTGGCCTCATGGGCAGTCATGGCCACCCTAACCTGTGACATCCAGAGGTGTAGCAAGGGTCTTAAGAGCACCCCCCCCCCCGCCTTTTCCTGTTTTATTCCGTGATACTAGACACACAAGAACGCGTGGCTAATTTGTAACATTAAAATGACGCCTTTTGATGATGTGGTAGGGTACCTTCGCCTCTCTTGCCTTATACTAACTACGCCATTGCTTCCAGACTTCTGTCAGCTATATATATATATATATATTAGGATGGCCCAAAATAACTTTTTGTCAAATTTTTTTGGAGCATTTTGTTTTTTGTGTTTCCTTTGAATTCAAAACAGCACAGAAATAATTTCATGAATAGATGACTTTATTTAGTACTGCCTCATCGACACTGAAATTTTAAATCATTTTGAATGAATTTTGAATGTGAATGTGTATATATAAAGCACACAGTAAATGCTAGAAGGTTCTGGAAAGTTTTAGAAAAAAATCTATACAATTCTAGAAGATTCTGGAAGGTTCTATGAAATCTCTAGAAGGTTCTGGAAGCTTCTTGAAAAGCGTGGAAAACTTGAGAAGGTTCCGGGAAATTCTAGAAATCTCTAGATGTTTTGATTTTCATATTAATAGCCAGCTTCACCCGTGCATTTCAATTTAGTTATAAAAATCAAGTGTTATAAGATCAAATATTGCGGCTACATAAATATCATTCATTTAGTAATGACTACTAGGTCAAAAGTATTGTTCATTGAAGTTGACACAACTCCTGTTTATTGAGCTAGGTACTTCCCCTAATTGAGCCTACTGGCCAATTGTATGTTTACAAACACAGCCGTCTGGCAGTCAGTTGGTACTATTTTTTATGAACTATTTCTTTGCTTGTATACTGTCCAGTTAACATACCAATGTTTACTGAGCTAGGTAATTCCCCTAATTTAGACTACTGGCCAATGGTATGTTTACAAACACAGCCGTCTGGTTGACATTCGGTAATTTTTTTTTCATGTGGACATACTAATGTCCATTGAGCTAGGTACTTCCCCTAATTGAGCCTACTGGCCAATGGTATGTTTACAAACACAGCCTCTGGCAGTTAGTTGGTACAATTTTTATGACCTATTTCTTTGCTTATATACTGTCCAGTGGACATGCCAATGTATATTGAGCTAGGTACTTCCCCTAATTGAGCATACTGGCGAATGGTATGTTTACAAACACAGCCGTCTTCAATAAGACATTTCGGGGTATTACAACTGGACCAGATGTGATGCTATTCAAGCGCTTTAAGACGTTTTGACCAAAAATAAGACAGGCAGAATTTAGTATATGCCACGATGTTGGACTGGAGCAAAATCTCAAGCCATTAAAAGAAGTCATCACATTTTGTTAAAATATCCTCCAAATGAAAGACAACTCAAGATATTTGCCACGTGAAGAGCGGGGAATTGCACTGGCGTCATCTCTCACCAAATCAGAGGAGGAAAAGCAGTACTTGCTCCAAATTGTTGAACAGCATCGTAAAGAATTTCCAGATGCAACAAAATCAACTGTGCTGAAGAGATCGCAACTGGAAGACTTCAGGACTCAGAAACTTTTAAAGTGTATTTTTGAATGGCGTACTTAGAACTACTCTGCAATACAGTCAGGTTAATGTGTCATGTAACTAGTATTATTTTACTGTTTAATTCCTACTGTGTAATATAATTGTTCTTTGAATCTAAAAAATAGCATTTTAAACATTGCAAAATTTTCATTTAATGCAACTGCCGATACCATATAACACCGACACGAGATAACAAGTGCACTGAGGCAGTATTTATAGGAGCCCAAATGTTGTGAAATTTGGTATATACATGTTTTAAATCACAGTGAACCAGATAACTAAAATGCTCATGATAAAAAATTAACTTTATTTTTTTCCATTATAAAGTGAGCTACCCTAATATATATATATATATATATATATATATATATATATAAATATATATATATATGTGTGTGTGTGTGTGTTAGTGTTTGTGTGTGTTTGTGTGTGTGTGTGTGTTGTTTCACTGTGATCTCTTAAGTCTTTAATCAAAAATTAGTTAACATTTATACGCTCATACATTACCTCCTCCCTCCCTGGCCAAAATCGTCATCTTTATTTCCCCCAGGGGCAGCACCCGATGCTAGAGCAGCAGCAGCTCAACTTCCCTCGAGCCTTGAATATTTTTTTATCTTTCCAAGTCCAGCGCCGTCTGTTACGTCACTCTCTCATTGGAATCCAGCTGTTACCTCGGCCCTAGCGCTTTCACCTTTGTGCTGACTGGCACCATGCAGAAATAATCCGAGGAATTGAGAAGCAAACAAAACAAGAATGTGTTCCTAGCCTATAATTTTTGAGGACCGACGAATTCGAGTCAAGAGCCATCCACATGAAGAGACATGCAGAGGCGTATCTAGGGTTGGCGGAGGGGGGTCCATAATCGAAAGTCCTCCGGGCTCCAGCTTAATGCCCCCCCCCATTTTTACATTAAATATTAAGTACATTATCTCATGTCATGGTGTCGAATGTCAAAATGCAGGGGCCCCCAATAAGGCCAAGCCCTCCGGACCACCAAATCCCTAGGTTCGACACTGGAGATATGCTGCTTCAATAGACATATATATATATATATATATATATATATATATATATATATATATATATATATATATATATAAAGACACAACATCAGAGTCGTTCATATTGATGGGCAAACTTGGCTGCTGCTCCAAAAAAAAAAAAGCCCGCACCCCCCACTTTTCCAGGGTCGAAATTGTCAACGTTTTTTGCCCAGGAGCCCCTTATACCTCTGCCAAGGGTCTCCCCCATATCAGAATGATTCTGTAAATTACTATTACAATATCACGCATTCAAAGAGCCAGAAATGTACTATTACATTAGCCCTCCCATCCCCAAAATTTTCATAACGTTTCTTGTTAAATCGAGGTGTTTTTTGTAGCCACGGCTAAACTAATTTGGGAGGGGGGGGGGAGAGGAGTAGATCGATTGTCAACTATCAAAATTCCCAGCAGGTTTCAATTTAACTTAATTAATATCAGCCGTCCGTTTTGAGTAATCTGGGTCAACTTCTGACGTAGTCTGAACAATAAAAAAGATGCGCCTTCTAAAATAATCCCACAATGTTAAATTCAAAACTAAACATGGTATTACTTGGGAAACAAATATTTCCCCCCCCTTGGTCAATAACGCCACCGTTAAGAAATATACTATTATCACTACTTGTGTTAACGAAAAGATAAGATTTAAAAATTCTTCAAGTTTCCCATTTTCATGATTGATATTTATTTAGAAAAAATTATGCAAATATCGAAAAAGAAGAGCAATAATATTTATAATAAGAATATCCTCAATCGCGTAAACTCAGGAAACCATTATGGAAACAATCAAACTATGCCCGTTTGGCATGGCTCGATCACATGTTAAGGCTTGATAGCCTGCCAAAACTATCCTCCAAGGAGCTGAAGAAGGAGGCCGTAGCAAAAAAGGTGCCAACGAAAATAGTTTGACAATGTTAAAGATGGGCACTGGGCAGGAGCTAATAATTGAATGAATTAAAGACAGACGCTCAGGATAGGCAACTTTGGAGAAACATATCTATTGATGTGTCCATTCGTTCCTCGCAAAGACCAAATCGGTTAAGGGTTTGATGTTGATGACTAACATTAAAAAGTACATTTAAAAGAAAAAATCAGTCAGCGAAACTGCCACAGAATCAAGGAAAAAGATTGCCGGTACATTTATAAATTATTACAGAATTTTCGCGCACACGACTATGACTAATCCTCCGGCAAATACTTTACTTTCTGAAACAAAATGTCTCAGTAAATTTAAAGTTTTTATACTTCCTTATTCGTATAAGTCATTGTTTTAGCGCTGGGTATATTAAAGAAAAAACAAACAATTGCAGAGTACACGTAAACTTTATTACTGCTGATAAAGTTTCTTTTTTTTATTTAAACACACAATGACATAATCTGGAGAGGACTTTAATCTACAGTTAGTGGGCTTATTGGTATTCGTGGTATTAGTTAATGAACATTTTGGTGGCTTTCCTAGATCATAAATTACAATTTCTCGTCTTGAATTGCAGTATGTTGCAATCAGGGCGACCGAGAGGGGGGCAGGGGGGGGGTCATTGCCAGGGGCCGCATCTGAAAGGGGGCATAAGGGGGCTGACAACCCCGACCTTGTCAATTTTCACGACTCATTGTTTATTAAGGGGCCCGCAATGATGTCCTGCCCTGGGTCCCGCGTTGGCTCTCAGTAACACTGGTTGCAACAGCCTTATATGTTCTCTCCCCCCACCCCCTCTCTCCTCCTCTCTCTCCCTGTAAGAAGGCTTTCTCTTAAACGTGTGCTGAGCCCTTAGACACTGTTGGGACAATTTTTACCAGGGCGTAAGACGTAATGGGCATGAAGTGGACATAGATAGCCGGTGTTACTGGGAAGGGAACTAACACCCTTTCACCAAGCAGATTTGTCTAGCAATCTCATCCTTTAGCTGATCACCGGCTGTTATATTTCTTTAGGTCCACTTTTGAAGCAATCAATCCCATCCGCCAGTCGTCTGTCTGTTTGGTTCTTTGTCTGTCTGTCTGCCTGTCTTCCTGTCTATCTATCTATCTATCTATCTATATATCTATCTATCTATCTATCTATCTATCTATCTATCTATCTATCTATCTATCTATCTATCTATCTATCTATCTATCTATCTATCTATCTATCTATCTATCTATCTATCTATCTATCTATCTATCTATCTATCTATCTATCTAACTATCTATCTATCTATCTATCTATCTATCTATCTATCTAACTGCTTACCATTTCAGAAATAATTTACACCAAGTACATCTAAAAGACCACGGACAGTTTTAGATTGAATTTAGCCCAAACATTTTGACCACAGTGTGAGTGTTTTGTTCTCATAGCTCTACTACTAAAATAGTCTTATCTAGACATGGCACCGCCCCAAATACAAGTATTTTTTTTTACAAACTAGCTGAGGCTTAAAAATAAAGTGTTCGATCTTATAAGAAAAAAAAACTACGGCAAAGTCGACTATCAAGTAAACAGTCTATGGATAAATAACGTCAACAAAACATCAAGGGAAATCACTCCGGATAGGAAAAATGTCAGTATGTCAATCACAGTGGTATATCACAGGCTCACATGAATCATCCAACGTTCACTGATACTGCTGTAGTAGCTGTACCAATACGACCTAAAGAAATGTACCTTTTTTAAAATTTCGTTTCATAATTATTTTAATGTGTTTTTTTAATAGTATTTTGTAATTTTAACATATATAAATGTTTACGACATCACCGTTGTGTTGCACGATTTGGCCATTTGACCATTTGAATGTTTGAGGTTATTTAGGGATGAGCTATTTATCTAGAGATCCTATACTCAACTATTGAACTAATAAAACTTTTTCGATAGTTCTTTTTTTTTTGGGCCACAAAGTATGCTGGACTTAGTAAGTCTTCAGGCTTTATTCATTTCTAAATTAAACAAGTTATAGGCCTACTTGGAAAGAATCTGTCTAGAGCCGCGCATAGTTTATCCGCCGCCAAAAAAAAAAGAAATGAGATTGATTGTATTACTAATTAGGCCTATAATAATGCATACATATTTTTCTACGAAGACACTTTAAATTGTTTATTTTTTTAGACTACTAAATTTAGAGATCGTTAGAGCATCATTTTATTTTTGTTCAAATTAAAAAACAAACAAATAAAAAAAAAAACAAAAACAAAATAACAAACAAACAAACAAGAGCACTTCAATATTATGGTCAACTGATAAAACGATATACTTTTGAGTATAACTTGATTGTCACTTACAGTGATATAGGGACATGCATTAGTATTATTTTCCTTTGAGCAGTGGCATTGGGTATCCATCCTGTTCGGTCATCCATCACATCACCTCCCCCCTCTCTCTCTCTCTCTCTCCCCCCCCCCCACAACCCCAAAACCTAAATACGTAAATTTAACAATTCGCGTATGTTTGTGTGTGTATATGTGTGATCAAATGCAATTATCTGGCTCGGCTGTGGTTTACACCTCCCCTCCCCTCCCCTCCCCACCCCCCCCAAACCCTCAACCCTTTCCACTATTGGTTCGACACTGGTGATAGGGGGTAAGAAAAAATGTCAATTTCGATGGGAGCGCCAGCTAACAACATTAAAAAAAAAAATAATAAGCCTCACTTCTTCATTCTGTTCTACTGAAACCTCTTTTCTTAAACTACGCTAACAACCCCCCCCCCCCCCACCCCCACTAGCGTCTGTTGACTCAAGAGTAATTTATTCTTTTTTTTGTTTGTTTGGTTTGTTACTTCTGTTATCTAGACAACACATTTCCAACTACCTTTATAAAACTATGATCATGGTAAAACCGCTTAAAAAAAAAAAAATGAATATTTAAGTGGTTATTAAATATTTAAAAAAATGTTTGCTTTGTAACGGAAGCTCTTGTTGTTTGTTTTTAGACATTAAAACAATGTCTTTTATGAGAAAAAAAAATATTACAATATTAACAGGTATAATTCTCTACAGTTTATGAAAAAGGAAAAGATAAAAATTAGTAAAAAATATGAGATGAGTATCACATTTGTCCAACGAATCGGCCAAAACGTTTGACACCAATGAAAATAAAATTATGTATTTATAATTACTATTATCAGGGGCACCGAGAGTCAACAAGGGCTTCAGGGCAGGAATCATTGCGGCCCCCTTAAAAAACAATGAGTCGTGAAAAAATTAATATGGTCGGGGCGGCCTAGCCCCCTTACAGATGCGGGCAATGACCCCCCCCCTCTCGGCGTGCCTGATTATTATTATTATTTAACTATTCTGACCAGCCCTAGAGAAACTAACAAGTGTTGTCCTTGTAAAAAGGTATGGTCGATGGTAGTAAGTCAGCGGTAACTAACAACCAATCAAAATTGTTGAGATTTTTTTTGCGGTTTCATTTTAGCCAACTTTCTTTTTTTTTTCACTTTTATTTTCATTAGATTTCACTTTCCCACTAAATCTTGAAGCTGAAGTCGAAAGGGATACAACTCAACGAAAAACAAAAATTAACTTTAGTGTTTGCAAGAGTTGTCTCAAACTGCCTGTCTGTCTATCTATCTATCTATCTATCTATCTATCTATCTATCTATCTATCTATCTATCTATCTATCTATCTATCTATCTATCTATCTATCTATCTATCTATCTATCTATCTATCTATCTATCTATCTATCTATCTTTCCATCTATCTTTCTATCTATCTTTCTATCTATCTATCTATCTATCTATCTATCTATCTATCTATCTATCTATCTATCTATCTATCTATCTATCTATCTATCTATCTATCTATCTATCTATTCTACAGCAGGGGCCAGACATTCTACAGCAGGGGCCAGGCAATAGCATGGGGGGGCAAGGTAAAACATTTTTACTAAGTAGAACAAAAAAGCAGGGGGGGGGGCAGACAAAACGCAGGGGGGTGACACCCCCCCCCCCGCACACTACGGGCCTGGACCGTCAACACTCACGCCTCGTCCCTGTGTGACGCCCATTTTTACAGTCACATACTATTTTTAGTATCAAGAGCCTAATCTTCGCGATCATCAATGAGAATTAAATTTAGACCACTACAAACGAGATAAGCACTTAACATTATCATACTTGATTATCTGCACTGTTTATATGTGTTTTATATCGATGAGACCTTAGTTAATTAAACAATTTGAAGACCAAATATTATATATATATGTCCGTCTATGATATCAAAGGACCACTAACAAGTCGTGTAGCACCGTGTTCGCCCAGTCTTTCTTTCCCCCAACCCCCTCTTATCTCCGGCCGCAGACAGGTTAACACACACACACAGACACAGCGCCCTGTCATCATTGCATATTATTTCAAGATGGATACTCCCAGACTTGTCACATTAAACTAGAGCAGTCCAGACACAAACAGCGATATTAATACCAGAAGAAAAAAAAATAACGTGTAAGGAAAGAAACAATATTTATTTAGCATTAACAGCACGTTATCATCTGGCGTAGTTCGCGTTTTTTTTTTTTTTATTTATTTACCTTCTTTCTCCTTTAATTATTTTATCAAGAATTACATTTGATGTTAGACGGTATAAAAAGAAATAAAGATCTGCTGTGATAAATCGTAAAGATGTCTTGTGTTTGTATTAATAATTATCCTTAAAAGCTTGGAGTTTTCTTTTTCTTTTCGTGGCAACATGTAATGGACTATTTGTTGTTTTTTTTTGATCTAACATGAGTGGAGTAGGCACACTTTATATCACGGTAAGTGATTCATTCTACTACCATTGAAGGCTTATTTAATACGTTTATTGTGTGCTGTTATTGTTGTTGTTCATTTCAGGGCGTTTTCTTTGTAAGAGGAGCGGGGAATGCGGGGCAGGGGCGTCGCAAGAGAGGGAGGTGCACCAGGCCCGTAGCGTGCGGGGTGCCTGGGGGGCCGGCCCCCCTGCGTTTTGTCTGGCACCTTCTGCTTGTTTGCTCTACTTAGTAAAATTTATTTCCTGCCCCCCCTGCTATTGGCCTGGCCCCTGCTGTAGAATGCCTGGCCCCTGCTGTAGAATTTTCACGCTACGGGGCTGAGATGCACACCCGACCACTAAATAGAGTGTGGGGTGAGTGGCGGGCGGGCGTCGGTCGTTTATTTTGAAATATACTTTTACTTCTTCATTTTACCTCGAAACGAGGAAAAATAAAATGGGGTCAAAGGGCATCCAGGTGTCATAGTTTGTGACAAGGGTCAGCGTTGCCAATTTAAGTGTCTTATTAGGCATTAAAAAACTTGGTGTGGACCACAGATTATGTATTATACT